>JAIUCV010001215.1:0-146577 GCA_026724425.1 Erythrophleum ivorense
TATTAATAACAAAAAAGAAGACAAAAAGGTGTTGAAGTAAGACTCAAATATATATATATATATATATATATATAATATTATCATGCCTAATTGAAAGAGTTGATCTTGTACAGCATCAATGATAATAGAAGAAAAGGAAATATCAGTTGCAAAATATTTGAAAGTTATAAGATTAACTAAAACAATAGATATTTATAAAAAGAAGTGGGTAATGAATAAGCATGATGCATCATTTGAATGCATAAGATGTTTGGATAGTATATGTGGATTTCAAGTTTGTATTCTCTCTGTATCATGTACAAATTTTGATGTATTAAATTAATATAATGTTCTAATGATTCTAAATGTTTTGATAATTTAATAGCTTAACAATGACTTTTCTTGATTGATTTATTCACTACATCAAACAACTATTTGTTCTTCACTATCCATTGAATTGCATAGAGGATAAACTTTAATTATTTTGAAACTTTAATTACCATTAACAAAGAATTTCTTTGTTTTTTTCATTACGCATTATAAAAGTGAAGGGAGGAAGAGTACTAAATAATATTTTTTTCCTTGGGTTTTGTTGAGAAAAAGGCAATACCATATATATGCCTTTGAACGCAACATTTCTACCTTTTAAAACTATAAAAGGAGTGACAATAAAACATCAAGTAAATGTCTAGATTCATATGGAATCAAGGGCTCCTAAAAGAGGAAGGAGATCATTTGAAATATAATGGGAAAAAGAGAAGGCAAATAGCAATAAAAATAGAGAAATAAAAAAAAACTAAAAATAACATGTGCATTTTATTTTAACACTCCCTTTCAAGTTGAGACATGTATATTCACCATAGCTAGGTTGGAGTTGAGATCTTTAAATTTAACTCTCAAGACAGCTTTAGTTAACAAGTTCACCATTTAATAGTGAGTAGGTATATAGGGCAACTCCATAATCTATGACTTAATTTTTTCCCCTAATGAAGTGCCTATCTATCTCAATATATGGTAAATTGGATTCTTAGTAACCCTACTTATGGCCATATTACCACAATAAACTTTCATGGGAGTATAGAGGGTAACTTAAGCTCTCCTATAAGTTTTTTTTATCCGTATCCCTTCACAAATACCAAGGGCAAGCACATGGAACTTAACTTCTACACTACTTCTAGCCACTGTAGGTTGTTTTTAACTTCTCTAGCTACTAAGTTCCCCTATACATAAGTATAGTTGCCATTAGTGGATCTTCTATCATTAACAAATCTAGCTTAATCAACATTAGTATAAATTTACAAACCTTTATCAGCCCTTTTTTTGAAAAATAATCCTTTGTTACGAGTCATTTTGAGATATATCAAAATTTGATAAACTACTTCTAAGTGCTCTTCATTTGGGTTTTACATGAATTGACTCACTACCCTGATTAGGAAAGAAATGTCTGGTCAAGTGAGAGAAAGGACAATTAATTTACCTACAAGATATTAATGCATTTCTATCTTAATAGATGCATTCTCTTGTTTAAAACCCATATTGTAATTATTCCATTACTATATCTACTGGTTTACATCATAAAATTTTGGTTTCTTTTAATAGATCAAGAGTGCATTATACATTACTTCTGTTCATTTCTGCATTCATGGTTACTATTTTTGCATTCATGGTACCATTTCATGCATTCATGGTGGTCCATTAGATTCATCAGTTTCGTCCGTTACTCATCGGCATCTTGATGGGGGTGCTAGAGTTTCAGCCTATAAATAGGAATGCTGGGGTCCCTGGGTTTAGAGCATAGAAAGTGTCATACCTACCTTTCTCATATGTTCTAACTCATAATATTGAAGGATCTTGTACTACCTTCAGAAGACCCTGTTGACAAGGTCTTGAGTTTCACAAAGCATAATCCAAGATCCTGTCGACAAGATGTTGAATTCTATAGTGTAGAATCTAAGATCTTGTCAATAAGATCCTAAACCTAAGAGGTCTGCCTTGACATATTTAGGGGATTTCCATCTTATACATATAGGAACATAGATTTAAGCTTTGACTCTTTAATTAACATACAATTTCACACCACAGTAGTAAGAAATGGGAGCTACTATAGTCATAATTTCACTACATTTTCAAGCCTATTTTTGTGAAATTTCTTTCCCCTATCAAATGATCTCTAAAAATTATAAAAATTAGTAGAATGACTCTTTATTATGTTAATTATAAGCCACTAAAACAGTTTTTGAAAGCTCTTATGGATAACCCTTCAACCACTGCTATTTAGACCACTACCTCGGTTGAACTCGTTGCACACTACCTATTATGTTTCTGACTTAGTTGCCTTAGTAAAACAATTCTAAAAATTCTGAAACTTTCCAGATCTAAGTTTTTATGTCTTAGCTAACTTTCTATAAAATTTTATGCATTTATTCCCTCATTTACCTATTTAACAAAATTTATCACAAGACCTGCTCAAAGCTGTCCCACATAGAAGGTAAGTTAAATTAGTACATCATTTCCTTGATTTAACCTAATTCAATGATCCTATAACTTCCTAGACTTTTATTCTAGAGAATGGAGAACTAATTATAAGAATTTGGACGTAAGCATTCCATGAAAATGATAATCAGTTTCCTACAAACAAAATTTTAAATGACTCTTATACATGAAGCAATAGTTTACTAAACGTCATCGTTAGCTCACACCAGAAGTCATACCTATATAATTATCTTACAGATGCATGATAAAGGATTACAAAACAACTTCACAACCTCAAAACTACAATCATGATCTAGCATTTGGTATTACACAAGAAATTTACAAACTAGTCATAAGGACAACATGTTAGTTTGCTATTCTGCTTGTTTAGTTTCTACACGTTTGGCTTCGTCTGAGGTGTAACTGATAACTGAAAATGGTTAGCTTCATAATGAGATAAAATTCTAGTAGATGCATATAGACAGCACGGATTACTATCCAAGATACATTTGATGCATACTTTTAGTATTGGAGCACGTAATGTCTAAGCAGCAGTATATTCTCATTCGTTAGGCTACCATACTTTGGTTATTGGCCAATAACAGTAATCTAGTACTCATAAAAGTCATCTTAGTAGACATACATGCAACCACACACAGCATAGAAACTTTGGGAATTCATCTAGTGCAATAACATAAACAACAAAATAAATACAGTGTTAACTACTTGTTTCATTACTGTTGTTACGTCAAGTTATCCCTTAGCCTTTGTTGCCCCAATTGCTTTCCTAAATTTCAATCACACATTACTTTAATTAAAAACAAGTCATGTTAATATTTACATTCCAATTAAGTTACTAATTCCCCATACAAAATTCCTAAATCCCTTTCGTAGTTGAAGATTCAAAATTCCTGATTGTAAACAATTACATCTTTGTTTTCTTTTCTTCTCATTAGTTAGTTATTATCTAAATTATTCGTGTGTTGTCCAATGCTTTGTAGTTCAGTCTTTAATCCTACTTTACATTGCAATTCAGTCCCTAAGCACTAATTTCCCTAGCCTTGGTGTAACATCCGGTCCCTCCCTAAACGTGAGAAACGCGATGTTCGGTTTCTCCGTAAACGTTAGGAATGTGCCAAATATAAAAGAAAGTCCTCGAAATAGAAGAAATTGGGGCCAACTAAAATTATGATAAAATTTTAAATATTAAAAAATGAGGATTTAAGTTTGAGATGCCCAAAAACTAGAGCTAGAAAAGCTTAAAAAATTTATCGAAGAAAGTAGGGGCATTTTTGTAATTTTTGAAAAGTTTGGAAAACTCACATGAGGGCTTTTTAAATAGAAAATTTGAGTTTTTTAGAGTTTTGAGAGGTCCTAAAAACCATGAGAACCCCTAGAACAGTTGAAACCCCTCTGGTAAGCGATTTTGGTTGTCAGTTGACCAAAACTTTGACTGAATGGTTCGGAATGGTTTCAGATCCTTTTTGACTAATTCCAAAGGAAATTATTATGATTAAGAGCCTAGGGAATATGATGGAAAAGATGGTTCTTAGAAAGGAGTTGAAATGAGCCCAAACGAATAAAACTATGAAGAGGGACTAAAGTGCAAATTTTAAAAGTTACTTAAATGAATCCCTAGCTTATAAAAACGTCCCTCCTCTGCTCAGATCTCCTCACCCACTCTCTCACATGTTAAAACAGAATTAAGAAGGGCTGAGAGTGGCGCACAAGAGGGGAGGACAAGGAAGGAAGAAGAAGCTTTGAAAAGTGTAAGTTTTAGCCACTTTTTCCTACTCATTGCCTTGTTAAACTTCTTCCCCTCTTCTTCCTCTTCCTTCTCATGGTTTTGGCATTTAATTTGGTGCTGTTTTGGGGGTAGAACAGAGAGGAAAATTTCAAAATTTGAAGGAGCAAGCCAACCAAGTAGAAGAACAAGCCAAAGGAACCAAGAAAGTAAGGTAAAATCTCCATCCTTTGGTAGCATTTTCCTCCCCCTCACCCTTGTCAATTTCGTTCAGCCAAGGGATCATTCTTTAGGGGCTGTGTTCTATCCAATTCATGGAGGGATTAGAGGTTTTAGATGGCAAGGATTAAGAAGGAACCAATAGAATCAAGAAAGGAGCATTAGGAAACAAGATGGAACCATTAGAGATCCAAATGCTCCCTTGCAAATCTGATTTAACATGAATGTTATTAGGCTTAAATGAATGTTTAAATGTGCTCCTAAGATCCCTAAGAGGTCCCTCATATGCCTCATCCTCTATGAAAATAAAGAAAACTCCATGTAGCCCAAATTATGCCTATATCTCAGCCAAAGAGGGTTCTAGTAGTGAGGGAGAGTTTTAAATTTTTCTAAGGCCATTCTTGAGTCATCAAATATTTGATGAATGAAAATGAGGGGAGACCTTGGAAAAAATTTAGAGCTCCTAGAAATTGATTGGTGCCTTAGGTTCCATATTACGACCTAAAGAAACAACATAATGCTAGGCCCTTTGTTTTAATGATGTGATGACTCCAAGAGGCTTAAAAGGAGTCAAGAATCATATTTGAAAGGAAAGAATGAAGCCTAGAAGTCCCTTGAGGGTTGTTGCTTCATTAGGTGCAAATATAGACCATAATGGGGGTTATAGAGCCAACTAGTATTTAAGCAAGTTGCATGGCCCTAGAGATTATTTCATGAACCTAATTGGCTCCTATAAATTGCATTTAGGCCAAGAGAAACCATCTCCACCAATTTGTGGGTGTGTGGACGAAAGAGGAGGCTTAAATCCAAAGGGAAAAGTGTGTGATTGTACACAAGGTAGCTTTCTCCACCTTCTCTTATGCATGGATGTGTGCTTAGCTTGTCTTAAAATGTGTGTATGTGTATTTTCAAGCCATGAAAAGTATGCTAGCATGAATTCATATGCCATGATTTTATGATGACATATTATGTTTTATATGATGTTTATGATGTGTGCTTGGGTTTGTTTGAGTGTGGTGAGGCCAAGAACCCTTAACCATGGTGAGGATGAGCCAAGAACTCTTAAGATTGGTTGAGACAAAGTAAAAAGTCTCCCAAAAATGAGATGGACTCCCAAAAGTATGGTTGAGTCCAAGAATGTCTTAAAGAATGGGTGAGGCAAGTTCAACATCCACAAGAAATTGGGTGAAGCCAATCTACTTGTTTGGCAAGTCTTTGTATGCTATGTATGATATTCTCAAGTGATGAAAATGCTTCTTGAATGTTTGCACATGTCAACATGACCATACATACATTTATGAGATTTGTTTGTTGCCATTATGTATGATTGAATGAGAGATGAGCTATTAGGATTCTTTGAATTTCATCCCCTCCTCTCCAATGATCTCACATGCTAGGTGGACCAAGTGGATATGTTAATGGGAGCCGACAACATTGAAGGAGGAAGATTGACATACATATGTCTAGCATTTTTCTTTTAAAGCCATAATGAACTATAATGATGTATATTAATGTTGTAAATGGTTTATGACCCTTGAGACATATGTAATTATGCTATTATATGAAGTAGAAATGAAAGTATGTGTTATGTGAATGATGGAATGGGAATTGAGTATGTATGGCAAGGATAGCTTCATGAATGAGTTTATGGAAATGTGCATATGTGTGCATGGAAAGGCCAAAATGAGATGCATGGGGTTTGGGACCATTTGGGTAGCTCACACAAGTCTTAAATGCACTTTTAGACTTGCCCAAAAGGTGCCAAGACCAAGGGAAATCCATTTGGCAATTTTGGTACCCTATATGGAGCCAAAATTGATCATAATAAAACCCTATATCACTTTTTGGCCAAATGAGTTAGTCTTGATCTGATATTTGTCATACAATTAGGTCTCATTAAGAGATTTTTGGGAAGCTAAAGATTATAATTTTTGGAGGTCTACAAAATATTTGATGATTTTTCAAAGTTGGCAATTTTTATAGTTTCTGGTATGTGCACTGTTCACACTAGCAGATTTGTATTCTGTGTTATCTGATGGGCAAATGGTGTCCAATGCTTGTGAATTTTACAGGCATAAACTAAAGGTCATAAACTTCCTGTGGCCACCGAGATCACCTCATTTGGAGGTCTGAGCAAAGAGTTATGCATTTTTGAAGTTGGCTGTTAGTAGTAGTGGCACCCTAAGAGTCCAGTCACTGTTCCATAGACTTCCAATGGCTAAACGTATTTGTTTCATTCTGCAATTATTTTTAGCATAACGTTAACAATTGTAGCTTTCTAGAAGGACCTAATTTGTGTGATTTCAATTTTTATAGAATTAGTTATGAATTTTAGAAGTTTGTATCAATAATCTAAAATAGCAGCCCAGGCAGCAGCGACCTCTGGACCTTTTTGAATGTCAAACGTCCTCCGTGATGAATTTTATGCTCTGGACGTATTTTTAGTATAAATTAGACATCCATAGCTTCCTAAAATGACCAAGATTTCATTATTTCAATTTTTTAAAATTTAGTTATGATTTTTCAAAGTTTGGTCAGAAAATGGAGCAAATCTGGTCAAAATTAAACAAGCCCATTTCATGCTTCATTTCAGTTTCCATGAGTTGTGGGTATGATTTTGTGATGCAAATGAGTTGTAATGATGTATTTAAACATGAGGATGCATAGCATGAGCCCACACGGTCTACGTGATACCGATTGCAATTTTTAAGTATGACGCAACGCGAATAAACCCATTATTTTTGGTCCCTTTTTCATGTACTCTTATGGAAATGATGATGTGAAGCTTATGAATGTTATGAAATGAGCTAGAATTTATGGTGTTACACTTGGTACATCCATTTTAATTATGGCAATACGTGAGCATGTATTTTGTATCCTAACCGATTATATGGTTTCCTTTTTGTCTCTAATTATTCCTCCTAGGTTCTGTTCTCTTACACAGTCCTTCTTATTCAAATTATGACATTCTCAAGGTGCTATTCCTACGGCTAACTAAGTATGCAAAATTTTCTATCTACTCCATTTCCATTCTTGGCTTACTTGGTTTCAAAAATAATTTAGGCACTTGCCTTCAAGTATTCGTAACTTCCTCCCAAGCACCTTTTGTATCCTCTTCTTCACAATTTTATTCCTGTCCAACCGTGGCAAGGTATCCAAAAATCAGAATTTCCAACTAAGTGGAATGAAAGCAAGTTAAAACATGCAAATTTCCATTCTTACCTTTATTGTAATCCTTTGTACCTTGACTTATCTTCTCATCCCTTTTCTTCCCATGGTTGTCCGAACTCCCCTTCACTTCCTACCACTATTTCTCTTAGCCAAAAGAATGAAGCTAAGGTGAAGAAGGTATTTGCAATGCCAGCACATGCTCCCTAAATTGAGACCATTAAATGGAAGTGGATATAATTTATCAACTTTCATCTTTTCGCCGGTTAGTGGCATGCAAGGTGTCATCCTCTCCATATCCTTCACAAGTTATATCCTTAATTATACTATATAATTCTCCATAGCTAGAAGAATGAAGGCAATGGTTGAATAACATTTATATATTCAAGCATGTAGTTTGGACGGTGGAAGCCTGAGGTGTCTTAGTTTGTTTTTATATTTTCTTCTTTTTCCATTCCTTGTTTGGTCCAAGTTATGTGGTAGTGTCCCCTCCATCTTATTCCCACCTAATACATATTTTGTATATGGCATTTGACTCCCACGATAATGCAGAACTTAGAGCACTAACCAAATACCAATTGAATATACATATGTGGGTGGATGGTGTAAGCATGAGGTGGCAAGGAGGTTTGTTTAATTTAATTCTTCCTACTTCGTTTCTTGTTCAGTTACAATGCTAGGTGGCTTCCTCTCCTTGATCACAAATTAACATTGCATTCTCCATCACCTCATAGCTATCTCACCACTAAACACAATTTAAAACCATTCGAATGACATCCATATATATATATATACGATTTGCATTGTAAAGCATGAGGTGTCCTTGTTGTTCATTAACTCTCTTTCTTTCATGGCCCCACTCCAACATCCCACCAAGTGCTCCTTCTTATATTATTTAAGCTATAGTCAATCTCATGCAATGTCTTACTAATTCCCATGGCTGAATATAATTCCAAGTAACCAAGTAAATGCCTATACTCTTGTATGGAGACGGTGTCAAAGGGATGTGATTAAAATCATTAAAATCCCTTCCTTCCATTTCCTACTTTATGCTAGATAATGTGGTAGCCTATTGGTGGTTCTTTCCCATCTATTACCATCTAGAAAAGTATATCTTTTCTATGGCTAATAAGATGTGCACATTAACTAAATACTATATACATATATTCATGGTGCAAGTGTGAGGTGCAAGTGTTTTATTTACCTTGATCCTCCTCCTCCCGCTTTATTTAAATGAGTTAACTCTTTAATTAATGTGGGTTATGTTAACAGTTATGAAAAATCTAAAATGTGACAGAAAGGCTCACACACCATCTGGAGCAGCTCTAGAACTTGAAAGACATCCGACGATCCAAAAAAGAGTTATTTTACATTAGTTTTAAAAATTTCATTTGGTATTAGAGCTTCAATTTTGTCTTTGCCTTGTATGAAAATAGCTTCTTTCATAGTCTCCATTATGATTATTTTAGCCAATTTTTCTCATCAAAATTTGGATTCATTTTTTATGCATTTTTTGCAAGAATGAATTTATAGATTTGTAGGAAATTAAATTCTGAGAATTTTGGCTTTTGAATCGCTAAAAAAGGAGTTAAAATGACTAAAATATGGCCAGATATCCAATTAGATTTGACTTAGGTTGGGTCAACCCAAGATATACCTGACTAGAGGTAGAAGACATAGAACACGGTGTATTTTGTGCTTTTGGCATTTAAATAAAAATTGTACACTAACTTGTACATTAAGTACTATCACATATTATCATTAAGTACATCATAGTTTGATACTCTTGTCTCAAAATACATTAAATTATCATATGCATCAAAGTTTTCTATTACACTTCCTAAAGCTTTAAATCTTCTCTAGTTCTTTCTCCTTGTTAGTGGTATCTATCATGGTTAGTGGGAGATAATGGGAGTGAAATTCTTGGGAGAATCTCAGTAACTAAACTTATTCCAAATCAATACACATAATGGATGATCATGAGGAAATGCAAGCATGTGAGTTTTATACTTCAAATCAACTCAAACATGAATTTGACATGAACTCTTACTAGTTAAGGTCAACTCTAGGTTAGGGAAGAACTACTACATTCAATTCCCTACCATCTCATGTTAAGAGCCAAGCTCAACTCTAGGCTAGGGAAGAAATACTATGCTCAATATCCCACCATCTCATGTTAAAAGCTAAGCTTAACTCATATATACATGTAAAGTCATGTTAAAGAGCTAATTTAAAATATAACTTATGCAATCATCAAGAAACCAATACATACAAGCATCTTAACTCAAATACACCTAAATGTATGCAAGAAAAAAAAAGTTTCCTACCTTGGAAGATAGGAACCTTTAATGCACCACTAACCGACTTGTTCACTTTCCTTTTTTGCCTTGACTTTTCAGGTTCTACCTAGTGTTTTCTAAATCCTTAGACATCAAAGAAAAGGTTAATAATGTAACAAACATAATTTTTGTAAAATGATGAAATAAGTTGTATAAATGTAAGTCCTTCAAAATGACCTAGATAATGTCTAAAAAAATTTGGGTAGAGTCTTAGACTTCTAAAAATGATAATTCTAGGCTTAGACGAAAAGAAAAATGGAGTTAGGATGGAGAAACAATTTAAGACAGAAACTGACAAAACGTAATGACATTTTTGTAAATAAATGTAACTTTTGGAAAACTACATAGGAGGGCTTTTTAAATAAAAGTTTTGAGTTGCCCAAGGTTCTCAAATGTCCCAAAAATTATGGGAAGCCCCGGGACTGGTAAAACCCCTCTGGTGTATACTTTTTAATGTCAGTTGACCCAAACTTTGATCAGTTCATTTGGTAAGGTTTTAGCTTCAAATTGAGTGATTCCAAAAGTATTTTATTAAATTGGGAACCTAAATTTTATAATGGAAAAGATGGTTCTCAAAAAAGAGCTAAAACAAAGTCGAAATAAAATTGCCATTATAGAAGGACAAAATGGGAATTTTTGAAATTATATGTTTCTAGAAACTCCCACACACTTCTCCTTTCTTCCTCCATCTTCTTAAGCACGAAATTTTCTGCCCAAATTTTAGAAATGAAAGCTCTCTTATAGGCTCACAAGAGGGGAAGAAAAGGAGGAGACAAATCAAAGAAAAGGTAGGTAAATCCATGGAATTTCATGCTCTTTCTTCCTCCAACCTTGCTCCCCTCCTTCTTTGCTTTCTTTCTATGATTTTCTTGAGATTTTTGGTTCTATTTTTGGTCTAGAACTTAGAGGGGTAGTTTGAATTTTTCAAGGAAAAGAGAACCAAGGAAGAAAGGCTTTGGAAGCAAACTTGAAACTAAAGTAACTAGTTATTGTTGTTGCTTCTCCTTGTTGCTTCCTCCTTAGGGGATTTTTGGCCTAGATCAGGACCAAAGGAGGGGAGGATGTTCTGTCCAAATACAAGGAAGGACCAAGGGTTTTAGGCCATGGGGAGATGGAATATGGCAAGAAATTCCAAGAAAAACCAATAGAAAACAAGTTAGAAAAGTGTAGTGTTTTCTAGGGTTTTGCAAAATTTGATTTTGTGTGAATGTTTCCTTGGCTATTTAAATGTTTCCTTGAGCTCCTAAGACCTCTAGAAAGCCTCCCAAGTGGCTCTCCCATCAAGGAAAAATCACAAAGTCCATGAACCTCCATTATGGTGCATATTTCGCCCAAACTAGGTTCATTAGGTTAGGGAATGTTTTAATTTGTTCTAGCCTTGGTTTGGGACTTTATATGATGTAAAAAGATGGGAGAAACCATTGGAAAAAATTTAGGAGCCATAGATTGGGAGATGGGACAATTTTGTCCATAATGGTGCTTTGTGAAGTAACTTGGTTTTTCAATTGTGCAATTGAATGTGTGATGGCTCCAAGGACCTTAAATGAGTCCAAGAAGTCTATAAATGACAAGAGAATGGAGCCTAGAACTTGAAATGCAAGAGTTGCTTCATTAGGCCAATTATGGAACTATAATGCCAAATATGAAACTAAGTGTGTGTTTAAAGCTTTAGTTTAATGTCTTGGCTTACTTCAATTATGTGATTGTGTACTCCTTGTGATGTTTAGGCCAAGAGAACAATCAACTATCTAAGTGCTCTTGTGAAATCAAGGAGGGGAAGGAATTAGCAAAGTAAAGCTTACATTAATTGAAAGGTAGCTCTCCACCTTATTCTCTTGCATTCTTGTGTGCATATGTATGTTTTGTGTGCTTGTGTATACTCTTGTGATTTGAGAACATGCCACTTGATGTCTTGAGGTTGCATTGGTACCAATGTGTTGTCTTGAATGACATTAATTGTGAGAATGGCTCTCAAGGGTGAGGTGATGCCAAAAGTCCCTTAAAGTGGGTAAGGATGTGCCAAAAGTTTCAAGGTATGGGTGAGGCTAGACCAAAAGTCCCTTGAATGGATGAGGTTAGGTCAAAAATCTTAAGACCAAGAGTGAGGAAAATCTAAAAGTCTTAGAAATGGGGTGAGGCGAAACCAAAAGTCCCTGGAGCATGAAAATGGCTTGATGTGGAAATGTGGCATGAAAATGTGGTATTATATACTTTATGTTTGCACACTTGAGATTTTGATGTATGTATGTTTTGAATGTATGTGTGAATGGATGTGTGAGCTATTGAGATTCTAAAAATCTCACTTCCCTTCCCTTCATTATCTTGAAATGCCTAGGTGATGATCAAGAAACAAGGAGTGCAAGCCAAAAGCCTTGAGAGATTGCATTTTGTATATTATGTTACCTTATTTGTATTTGAATGTCAAAGTGAGCTTGTACATATTATTTTTGTGATGTAAGACCATGAAAAAAATGTAAAATGATGTATGAATATAATGTAGACCTTATGTGACATTAAATCTATGGAATTATGCAAATTGGCTCTTGGATAGCTTGATGCAACTATGCATTCTTGGATGTGTAATGACCAAATTTATATGCATGGGGTTTGGAACCATTTGGGTAGCTCCCACAAGTCATAATTATGCTTTTAAACTTGCCCAAGAGGTGCCAAACTCAAAAGGAGGCCATTTGGACCAAAGTGACTTTAGTAGGGAGCAAAAATGACCATTTTATGAGGCTATATCACTTTTTGTCCAAATGAGCTCTTCTTGGTTTGAAATTTGGCATGAATCTAGAGCTTATTGAGAGATTTTTGAGAAGTTAAAATTGGTAATTTTTAGAGGTTTGTGGAATATTTGGTGAATTATTAAAGTTGAGAATTTTTCTAGTTTTGGTCATTGGTACTGTAGCATTAGTCCGAAATTAAATTTTGTCACTCATAGGACCAATGATATCCAATTGTTGTAAAAATTTATACAGAAAAATTAGATATTCCCAGTGACTTGTGTCAACTAGAAGAACCTCATTTGGAGGTTTAGAGAGGGAGATATGAATTTTTAAACATTCTGTCCAGTATAAGAAACTTCACCTAACCTCAGTTACTGTTTGATTGGATTTCGAGGTCTAGGCGTGCCTGAGCTGGTCTGGCGTTATTTTTTCCCTTTATCTAACATCCACAACTTTCCATATTAGTATCATTTACATAGATTGGATTTTTGCGAATTAATTAGACATTTTCAAAGTTTGCTACAAAAATCTGTGACAGCATCAGTGCTTGACCTCTGGATATTTTTGGATGTCAAACATCCTCTGTGATGGATGTTATGATCTAGACATATTTTTAGTATGAAGTAGACATCCGTAGCTTCCCAGAATGACTAAGAATGCATGATTTAGATTTTTCTAAAATTAGTTATGATTTTTCAAAATTTGTGACAGAAATGAGCCAAAGTTGGCCGAAAATGAATGTCCATATTTTATGCTTCATTTCAAGTTTCTTGAGATGTAGGCCACTTTTAATGATCCAAATGAGTTGTATCCATGTAATTAAATATGGAAATGTGTTGTATGAGCTCACACAATTCACATGACACCGAACAAAATTTTTATACGCGACGTAACACAAAAATAATAAATATTTTAATGCCATTTTCTTGCCTCTCATATGAATTAATTGATATGAGGTACAAAGATAGCATGGAATGAGCTAAGAAATTATGGTATTACAAATAACTATGATAATGAGGGACTAAAAGTTTAGATGAGAAGAAATGAAAGAACAGAAAGTGGAAATAGAGCTAAAGTGGCTAAACAGAGTAAATCGACATACCAATGGCAAAATTATAATTTTGAGCAAAATTTTAGAAACTTAAGGGAAAGAGTTTTTAATATCAAAATTAAGCTAACTAGAGTTTTTAAAGGTCCTAAAAACCATAGAGACCATCTGAATGGTTAAATCCCTAGCGTTGACAATTTATGGTTTTAGTTGACCGTAATTTTAACCGAGCTTTTTAAGACTATTTTAAAATTTAGAAATTCCAAAGCAAATGTTTTTAATAAAGTAGAGGACTAAATTTTTATATGGAAAAGAATGGTTTTCAAAAAAAGATACAAAATAAGCCCAAATGAAGAAAATTAAACAAAGGGACGTAATTGGTATTTTAAAAATTGTTATAAAAATCTTCCTCCACCTTTAATATAATGTCATGCCACCTCCTTCATCTGTTTTAATTGACTTTTAGCAGCTTCCAAGACTCCATGAATGGCATGAGAAGAAAGGAGGAGAGAGGAAGGAAACCAAGACAAATAAGTAAGAAAATATGTAAAATTTTGCTATATGTTAGTTATGAAACATCTTCTTTTCTTCATGCTATTTCTAATGGTAGTTTTAGTTTCTTAAAAAGGCAAAGTTTATGGCTGACCTCATAAGGAAAAGAGAAGATTTGAGGAAACTAATTTTATCATAAGAAACTACAAGGAGAGAGCTTTCAAATAAGGTATGTATTAAGCTAGGAAATTTGCTTTTCTCTGAGTCCCAAAACCCTCCATGGTTTGGCCTAGAGAGAGAGGGAGGAAGAGGCTTAAGCTTGATGAAAATTTGATTGAAATAAGGGTTTAGAAGTGAGGAGAGCATGACTATGCAAAGAGAATTACAAAAGAAGTCATAAAGACCAAGTTAAGGCACCTAGATTCCAATTGCACTGTGGAAGATACAATAGGAAGATGTCTTAAGTTGTCTAAAACCAAACTTGACCTAAAAAGGAGCCAAGGATACTCCATATCTACCAAATTCCTTATAAGAATGGCAAAACATGAAGTGTAATGTGTGTAGGTGCATGTCTCGGCCAAACATAATAAGAGATGCCTAAGGGAGTGTTTCATGGATTTTAAGGTTTTAAGAGGTCTAGACATGAGGAATAAATACTAATAGAACCATTAGAATGAATTTAGGAGCTCTGTTTTGAAATGTGAAAATTTAGGGTTCAAAAGAGTCTAAAGAAGTAACTTAGTATTTAACTTGTTTAAATTTGCATATGATATCTCTAATGAGTTCCATTAGAGTTATATTGCTCATATGAAGTGAGATTTTAAAGACTAGAAATAGAATCATAAGAGTTGCCATTTAAAGGGCTTAAAGTAGTTCACTTTGCCCTTTTAAGTTCTAACAGCCTTAGGTGATAGTAAAATGAGTTAGAATGAGTTCTAATGAGTTCTTTAACACTTGAATTGATGTGTTTTGTCACACCTTCACATATCAAATATACAACTTACTATGTTAGAGAACCTTGTACTATTGACAGAAAACCTTATTGATAAGGTCTCGGATTTCACAGTGTAAAATATAAGATCTCGTCGACAAGATCCTAAACCTTATTAACAAGATATTATCTCAGCCTTTAAATTGACTTGATTTGATGCTAACTCGTCCTTAATATACTTGCTCAACTAAAAATATCATAAAAGAAGCATGGAAATCAGATTTAAAGTCAAGCATAACAAGATAGCACAAGTACACCATTCCATGCAATTCTATAGTTATGCCACTAGTTTCAAAAATTCATAACCTAAGCTAGAGAACTCTAAATTATGAAAATTTGGACTTTCTAAAAATCTAAAGACATCATCTAACAACTATAACAAAAACTAATGGAACAGTAATTGGGGTCTGTTTCTTCTACTGTAATAGACATGCAACTTTAAAAATTCATATCACATTGTACAGAGTTTCAAATTGAGTATTCTTAATAGTTGTGGAAAAACTATGATGCCAACTACAGGCTTGTAAATTTTCATAAGCATTAAACTTCATTTAACCTTCCAAAGACACCGAAAACTAGATTGTCCAGAAGAATAGTACCATGATAGTTTCTATATAATTTGGTCAATTTTGAAAAATTATAAACTATTTCATAGAGTTCTAAAATTTCTGCCCTTTAGCTTTGTGAAACACTCTCAATGAGATCTATATGCTTGCTTTCGTACCAAAATTCGATTTAGTTTTGGTTTAGGGGTAAAATATGGCTTAAAATAGTAACCATATGGCTCTAAATGGTACCAAATGGCTTTCTATTTGAATCATGACTATTTGAGTAAGTCCAAAATTTTAAACATAGCATGTAAAAACATCTCAATAGGTCAAAATCCTCATGAAACTCAAATTCACCATTCCACTTACATAAATACACATAAACATCATGGCTCAAGGATGTCAAAATCATATGTTCTCATACATTTGGCTTCAATTTCATTACATATGACATATTCGTATACTTTTACACATGTTCAAAATATTATATCTCATAAATAGCTTATACATATATACTTTGACATTAAATTACATAATATCCTATTCTATTATCAAAGTATCATCATTCATACTCCATGGTTCTCATTCTTTGCTCCATGAGCTTTACTTAGACAAAGTTAGATGGAAAGTGGGGGAGCTTTTTCACACTTCAAGTAAGCATACATGGCACATTATTATGTCAAAGAAACAAGCATGCACCAAAAGCTTCCAAAAATCAAATATAAACATGTTTTCAAGATCACATAAATATGTCAAGATTAAAATCAAGCTCTAAAGACTTTTGATTTAGCCTCACCCAACTATTTAGGATTTTTGGATTAGTCTCACTCATTTTCTAAGAACTTTTGACTTAGTTTCTCTCATTCTAAGATACTTTTGGCCTTGTCTCACCCATTCTTAAGGACTTTTGGTTTCACCTCATCCATTCCAAGGCACTTTTGGCATCACTTCACCCATCAAGAGTAAGGTTACATTCCAAACACAATTTAAGAAGTATATTGGCACTATAGTATCAAACCAATAGCTAGAGGCATATTTCATGATTCAAACATCTATATAAGCATTCAATGATAATCAAACAACCAAGAAATATATATAAGAAAGGATGGAGAGCTACCTTTCTTAAGAAGCACCACTTTTCTTCCTTAGTTTCTCACTTTCCCCTCTCGGCTTCATAAGCATACTTGGGAGAGACTTGATTTGCTTAGTATAGACATATCAAACAACACACAAAGGTATCAATGGAACCATTTCTAGCCTCACACAAGCCTTATATAAGCTGCTTCTAGCTTGAAGCATCCATATGGCTCTATATAGTAGCATAATGAAGAAACTCACACAATTCATTATCTTGGCTCTAATTTCTCACTCAATCTAAGTCATATGACTCTATTTAAGCTCATTAGGGTCATCATAAACTTAAATCAAAGAGCCTAGCACTAAGTTGCTTCTTTATGTATAATGAAATTTTAAACTGACAACTTTTAAACTATGGTTCCTAAATTCAAACCAATGGTTCCTTTGGTGTCTATCATTCATATCTAGACCATTTCTACCCTTGAAATCAGAAAAAACTCTCCCTAGGTATGAAATCCCCTTCTTGGCCGAGATGCACACACACTTAAGGAGCTCATGGAGTTTTCTTAGTTTTCTTAAGGAATTTTTCATCTACAACACTTCCTAGATGTCTTGAGAACTCAAACATGGTTTTACATAATCTAAATCATCACTAGAAAGCTCTATAAATTCCTAGGTGAAATTAAAATCCTAATTTTCACAACTTGTTATCTATAGCCTCTTTTTGAGTTCTATTGCTTCCATATGATTCCTTAGGCTTCAAAACTCCTTTCTCTATCATGTTGGGACCAAAATCAAGCTCCCTACATGGTGCTTTAATTTTGGCCGAAACATTCAAGCAAAAGAGAGCCAAGAAGAAGTAAGTTGGGCCATAGTCTCTTAACTTATTTTAAAGCTTATCAAGAGAGCTTTCTTAGGCTTCCATAGTTTCCTCCAAACTCTCCCTTCCCTCTACTAAACCAGTCATACAACACCTCCTTTAAGAATATCAAAACCATGAGAAGAGAGAGGAGAAAGAGGAAAAGAACTTTAGTAAAGGGAAGAGCATGAAAAACTAACAAAATCTTACCCTTTTGGCTTTATTTTCTTCCTCCTTTTTCTCCCTCCTTGGTGTTCCACTTAGGGCTGGTTTTGTTTCTATTTTAGAGTGAAAGTGAGTCAATTAAGGTGAGGGAGAGAAGTGGGACATGATTATAAGGGGTGGAGGCTCACTTATAACAATTTCTAAAATTTCAACTATGACCTTAAACTTTGGTTTCTTCATTGGACCTCATTTCAAATCTTTTTTTAGAATAGTCTTTTTTATCATAAAATTTAAGTTTTTTAATTCATAAAATGCCTTTGATTTTATCCAAATTGGATTTGAAACCTTACTGATTGGTCTAGTCAAAGTTTTAGTCAACCAATACTTTAAATTGCATGCAGATGGGTTTTGACCATTCTATGGGTTCTTATAGTTTTTGAGGCCTCTAAAAACCCTGAAAAAATTAATTTTTCTATTTAAAACTCTTTTCTTTGAGTTGTTAAGAAGTTGCCCAAATTTATGATTTTGCCACTAGCTTTCGTATCTTTCTATTTGGCCATTTTTGCTCTAATTTTAAGCTATCCTGTGGCTCTTAACTATATTTTTAGATGTTCTAATTAACATCTAATTCTCAATTAGTCTCAGTTCACTTTACTCCGGGGTCCTTATTCATTAATCAAATTATTCCAATTCTGATTTTGGTTTCTCGTAGTTCCTACTAGTCGTTAATAGGCTCGTAATCCTCTGTAAGTATTTTATTCCATTATTTAGGAATGATTTTGAATTTCTAAATCATAGGATATTACATGTTTAGACCAAGTTAAGGAAACTTCATCATTGTGCGGGTGCCAACCTAAGAAGAACCAAAAGAAAAGTAAGAAAAAAGGTTTAGAAGCAAATGGGTTAGTGATGCATCAAGGGTTCTAGTCTCCAAAGGTAGCTATCTCTTCCTATCTTGCATGCATTTGAATATATGAATGAGTTGAGATGCTTTTATGTTCAGTTATTTGGTGACTTCATGAGCTATGATTTGAATGAGCTTTTATCATACATTTTATGCATGTATGATATTATGTTTGGCTCCTAACTCCCTTTAACTAAGAATTGATCCTAATAGCTCTTCTTTAACTGTAAGTTAAGTCTAGTTGAGCCTAGTAAATATGTTTCCATGTCATGGCTAAATAAGGATTAAAGTTTCATGCCAATCTTTTATGCTTGAGTTATGTTTGTAACGAATGTAATTTTCGTAAAATGATGAAATGAGCAGTATAAAAGTAAGTCCTCTAAAATAAGATAGATAATGTCCCAAAAATTTTGAGTAGTGTCCTAAACTCCTAAAAATGATAATTATAGGCTTAGACGAAAAGAAAAACAGAGCTAGGATGGTGACACAAATTGTCACAAAAACTGACGAAACATAATGACATTTTTGTAAATAAGTGCAACTTTTGGAAAAACACACAGGAGGGCTTTTTGAATGGGAAATTTAAATTGCCTAGGGTTTTCAAAGGCTCCAAAAACATGGGAAGCCCCAAGACTAGTAAAGCCCCTTCGATGTATATTTTCCATGTCGATGAACTTGAATTTTAATGAATTTGTTCAGAAAGGTTTTAGCTCCAATTTGAGTGATTCCAAAGGCATTTTATTAAATTAGAAATCTAAATTTTATAATGGAAAAGACAGTTCTAAAAAAGGAGCTAAAATGAAGCCAAAACAAAATTGCCATTACAAAAGGACAAAATTGAAATTTTTGAAAATGCTAGCTTCTTAAATGTTCTATAAGTTTCATGCCTCTTCTCCCACCTTCTTTAGCATGACTTTTTCTACCTAAAATATAGAAATGGAGCAACTCCTTTAGGCGCACCAAGAGAGGAAGAAAAGGAGGAGAAAAATCAAAGAGAAGGTAAGAAAATTTATAAAATTTCATTATCCATCTTCCTCCAATCTTGTTCCTCTCCTTCTTAGCTCTTTTTCTATGGTTTTCTTAAGTAAATTGGTTCTGTTTTTAGTCTAAAACTTAGAGGGGCAGTTCAAAAATTTTGAGGAGAGGCAAACCAAGAAGAAGAAGCTTTGAAAGCACACTTGAAACTAAGATAATTGCTTGTTGTTGTTACTTCTTCTCCTTGCTCCATGGATGATGCTTCTTTGACCTAAACTAGAACTACATAGGGGGAAGGTTTTCTGCCTAAAAACAAGAGAGGAACAAGGGTTTTAGACCATGAGAAAGAGGAATATGGCAAGAAATTCCAAGAAAAACTAATAGAAATCAAGATAGAAAAGTAAAGGCTTCTTTAGGGTTTTGGAAAATATGATTTTGTGTAAGTAATTCCTTAGCTATTTAAGTATTTCTTTGAGCTCCTATGACCTCTAGAAACCCTCCTAAGTGGCTCTCCCATCAAGGAAAAATCAAAAACTCCATAAACCTCCATTATGGTGCATATTTCTATCAAGCTAGGTTCATTAGGCTATGGAATATTTTAATTTGTTCTAACCTTGGTTTGGGACTTTATATGATGTTAGAAGATAGGAGAAATCATTGGAAAAAATTTAGGAGCCATGGATTGAAAAATGGGACAATGGTATCCATAATGGTGCTTTGTGAAGCAACTTGATTCTAAACTTGTGCAAATAATTGTGTGAGGGCTCCAATGACTTTGAATAAGGCCTAAAGGCCTAGAAATGGAAAGAAATGGGACTCTAGAGCTTGAATTGTGAAGGTTGTTTCAATAGGCCATTTATGGAACCATTATGCCACTTATAGAACCAAGTGTGTGTTTAAAAGTGAGTTTAATGTCTTGGCTTGCTTCAAGTGTGTAATTGTATGTTGTTTATGTTGTTTAGGCCAAGAGAACACCAACCCACCTAGGTGTGCTTGTGAAGCCAAAAAAGGGAATGAGAAAGACTAAGAAAAGCTTGCATAAATTCAAGGTAGCTCTCTACCTCATTCTCCTTGCATTCTTGTGTGTGTGTGTGTGTGTCATTGTATACTTGTGTGTGTTCTTATGACTTGATGACATGCCACTTGATGCCTTGACATTGCATTGGTACCAATGTGTTTCCTTAAATGGCCTTGGTTGTGGAAATGGCTCATAAGGATGAGATGATGCCAAAAGTCCCTTAATGAAAGTGAGGAGATGCCAAAAATCTCATGACATGGGTAAGACAAGGCCAAAAGTCTCTTGGAAGGGTGATGCCAAGTCAAAAGTCCCTAGGCCAAGGATGAGACAAATCCAAAAGTCCTAGAAATGGAGTAAGGCAAAACCAAAAGTCCCTAGAGCATGTTCTTGGCTTAATGTGAATAAGTGGCATGGAAATTATGACCTTACATACTTTATGGTTGTTAAACCTTCCATACATATGCTTTAATGTGTAACACCATATATTTCTAGCTTGCTTCCTATCATTTCTAAGTTTCCCATGATGAATTGCACAAAAGAGAATGGAAGATGGCATTAAAATAATGCCTTATTTCGCGTTGCGTAGCGTATGAAAATTTCATTCGGTGTCACACGAACCATATGAGTTCATATATCACATTCTCATATTTAATTACATACATACAACTCATTTACATCATAAAATCATGCCCACAACTCATGGAAACCGAAATGGAACCTAGAATATGGAGGTTTATTTTCGGCCAGATTTGGCCCTTTTCTGGCATAATTTCAAAAAATCATAACTAATTATAGAAAAATCAAAATCACACATTCTTGGCCATTCTAGAAAGCTACAGATATCTACTTCATATTAAAAATATTTACAGACCCTAACACCCATCATAGAGGGCATTTGACATATGAAAATATCCAGGGGTCAAACTGCCTCCTGATGCTGTCACAGATTCTGCAGCAAACTTTGAAAATGTCCAATTAATTTCAAAAAAATCCAATCTATGCAAATGATACCAATATGGAAATATGTAGATGTTAGTTAAAGGAAATAAATAGTTTCAGACCATTTTAGGTACCCAAAGTCTCGAAATTCAATAGAACAGTACATCAGGTCGGGTAAGGGTCCTGATACTGGATAGAATGTTCAAAAATTCATATCTCCCTCTCTAGAGCACCAAATAAGGTGCTTCTAGTTGAAACAAGTCATTGTGACTGTCTAGTTTCTCTGTATGAAATTTTGTGGCAATTGGACATCGTTTGCCCCATGAGTGACAGAATTCAATTTCGGACCAGTGCTACAGTACTAAGGACCAAAACTAGAAATTTTTCTAATTTCAACAATTCTCTAAATATTCCACAGACCTCCAAAAATTACCAACTTTAGCTTTTCAAAAAGCTCTCAATAAGCTCTAAATTCATGTCAAATTTCAGGTCAAGAAGAGTTTATTTGGACAAAAAGTGATATAGCCTCATGAAATGGTCATTTTTGCTTCTTACCAAGAGTCACTTTGCACCAAATAGCCTCTTCTTGGATTTGGCACCCCTTGAGCAAGTTTCAAAGCACAAATATGACTTTTGGAGACTGTCCAAGTGATCTCAAATCTCATGCAACTCATTTTGGTCTCTCAACATCTATTTATGCATAGTTACATCAAGCCATCCAAGAGCCAATTTGCACAATACTATTGATTTAGTGTCATATAAAGTCTACATCATATTCATACATCATTTTACACTTGTCCATGGTCTTACATCACAAAAATATTACATACATCATTACTTTGACATTTAACCACCATTTAAAGTACATAATACGCCAAAACAAAGATGTTCAATATTCTTGACTTGCATCTCCTTGACTTGGAACACCACCTAGACAATTCAAGGATGAAGGGGAAAGGGGGTGAGATTCCAAGAATCTCAATAGCTCACACACCTATTCACACTACATTTAAGGCATACATATACCAAATGCATAACCATACAAGCATAAAGTGTGCAATAAATTCCATTCCATGCTACATTCACATGTCAAGCTTACTTTCATGCTCTAGGGACTTTTGGTTTAGCCTCACCCCATTTCTAGGACTTTTGGATTTGCCTCACTCTTGGACTAGGGACTTTTGACTTTGCCTCATCCATTCAAGGGACTTTTAGCCTTGTCTCACCTATGCTATGAGACTTTTGGCATCTCCTCACCTTCATCAAGGGACTTTTGGCATCACCTCACCCTTATGGGCTCTTTCCATAATTATAGTCATTCAAGACAACACATTGGTACCAATGCACAACAAGGATCAAGTGGCATATTATCAAGCATCAAGAATGCATGCAAGCACACTAAGACATACATATGCACACAAGAATGCAAAGAGAATGAGGTGGAGAGCTACCTTTTTATGTATGCAAGCTCACTTTGCAATTTCCTTCCCCTCCTTGGTTTCACAAGAGCACTTAGGTGGAGTAGGGTTCTCTTGGCCTAGACATTACAAACATTACACAATTACACATTTGAAGCAAGCCAAGACATTAAACTAAAGTTTATTACACACTTAGTTCCAAAATAGATATATTGGGCCTATTGAAGCAACTCATATTATTCAAGTGCTAGGCTCCATTCTCTTGTTCTTTCTAGACTTCTTGGACTCATTTAAGGTCCTTGGAGCCATCACACATTCAATTGCACAATTGAAAAACCAAGTTGCTTCACAAAGCACCATTATAGACATCATTAGGCTATCTCCCAATCTATGGCTCCCAAATTTTTCTTAATGGTTTCTCCCATCTTCTAACATCATATAAAGTCTCAAAATAAGGCTAGAACAAATTAAAACATCCCCTAGCCTAATGAACCTAGCTTGGCTGAAATATGCACCATAATGGAGGTTCATAGACTTTGTGATTTTTCCTTGATGGGAGAGCCACTTGGGAGGCTTTCTAAAGGTCTTAGGAGCTCAAGGAAATATTCAAATAGCCAAGGAAACATTCACACAAAATCAGATTTTGCAAAACCTTAGAAAACACTACACTTTTCTAACTTGTTTTTTATTGGTTTTTCTTAGAATTTCTTGCCATATTCCATCTCCCTATGGCCTAAAACCCTTGTTCCCTCCTTATATTTAGACAGAACATCATCCCCTCCTTTGGTTCTGTTCTTGGCTGAAATACACACAAAGGGAGGGAGAAGAGAAGATGCAACAAAAAGCAAAAATTACCTATGGTTCAAGTGAGCTTTCAAGTGTCTTTCTCCTTCATTCTCTTCTCCTTAGCAAATTCAAAATTCTCCACTTAGGTCTGGGTCAAAAATAGAACCAAATCATTCAAAAAATCCATGGAAAGAAAGGAGGAAGAGAGGAAAACAAGATTGGAGGAAGATGGAGCAAGAAATTTCATGAAATTACCTAGTTTCTCCTTAGCTTTCTTCCTCTTTTTCTCCTCCCTTTGGTGTGCCTAAGAGAGCTAAAGATTTTCTGTATTTTGGGTAGAATGGGTCGTGCTCATTAAAAATGACACAAAGGGAGAAAAGTGTGGAACTCTTTAGAACATTCAAGAAACCATAAATTCCAATTTTGCCCTTCCGTAATGGCAAGTTCGTTTTGGCTTCGTTTTAGCTCCTTTTTTAGAACCGTATTTTCCATCATAAAATTTAAGTTCCCAATTTAATAAAATGCCTTTGGAATCACTCAAATCGGAGTTAAAACTATCCCAAACGAATCGGTCAAAGTTCAGGTCAATCGATGTTGGAAAGAGTACATCGGAGGGGTTTTACCAGTCCTGGGGCTTCCCATGGTTTTTAGGGGCTCTAAGAACCTTGGGCAACTCAAAATTTTTATTTAAAAAGCCCTCAAAATTACACTTATTTACAAAAATGCCATTGGCCTTTCGGCAATTTTTTTGAATCACTTTGACCCCAGTGTTTAGGCAACTCAAGGCTCAAATCCTCATTTTCTATTATTTAAAATTTTATTCAAATTTTATTTGGCCTTGAATCACTCATCTCAGGCGACTTGCTTTTCAAATCGGCCCGTTCCAGTGATTGTACAATGTACTGGGCGTTACATAATGTGTATATACTATGAATGTATGTGTGAATGGGTGTGTGAGCTATTGAGATTCTAGGAATCTCACCCCCCCTTTCCTTCCTTATCTTAAAATGTTTAGGGGGCACACAAGAAGGGAGAAATACAAGCCAAGGGCCTTGAAAGGCTATGTTTGAATCATTATGTAGCTTGCTTTGTAATTGAATAGCAAAGTGATTATGTATATGTTATTTTTTGAGATGTAAGACCATAAATAATTGTAATATGATGTATAAATCTTTAAGGACCACATGTGGCATGAAATCAATGCATATGTGGGATTTAGCTTCTTGAATGGCTTATGTATATAGTGTATTATTGGGTATGAAATGGTCAAATTGAGATTCATGAGACTTGGGGCCACTTGCGCAATTCCTACAAGTCATATTCATGCTTTTAAACTTGCCCAAGAAGTGCCAAACCATTGGAGAAGCCATTTGGACAAACTTAACACCTTATGAAAGCCAAAATTAACCATTTTGTGAGGCTATATTACTTTTCATCCAAATGAGTCCTTCTTAGTTCAAATTTGGCACATATCTAGAGCTTATTGAGATCTTTTTAGGAAACTAAAGTGGATATTATTTGGAGGTCTATAGAATATTTAGTGAATTTTGAAGTTGGCTGAAAATTCAGAATTTGCCACTGGTACTGTTCATCTGGTTTAAATTTTGTTCTATATCAATCATGGAGTAAATGATGTCCAATTGCTACAAAATTTTACAAGGACAAACTAGACCTTCCCAGTTGTGCCAATTAGAAGCACCTCATTTGGATGTCTAGAGAGGGAGATATGAATTTTTGAAGTTATTGTTCTGTTCTAGGCGCACCTCCAAACTCGTGGTATTGTTTGATTGATTTTTGGGGTCTAAATGTTCTTGGATTGGTTTGGAACTATTTTTACCCCCTCTTTAACATCTGTAGCTTTCCAAATTGGAATAGATTGCATGTATTGGATTTGTTTGGAATTAATTATGAATTTTCAAAGTTTATATCAGTAAGCTGTATCAGATTTCTGGACAGTTTGACCTTCCTGCCCTTTTTGTTGTCAAACATGGTCCAGATGAGGTTTTTGTAGTTAGAACTTATTTTTAATGTCAATTTGACATCTAGAGCTTTCCAAAAAGCTATGGTTTGTATGATTTTTATTTTTTTACATTTAGTTATGATTTTTCAAAGTTGCCTCTAAAATCTGTCACTGTACAACCATGATGAATGAAGAAAATTTTGGGGTTTTTGACCCTTGATCCGTGGCTTGTGTTAAGTTTTGAGAATGTTATGATTTGTATAAATGGAAAATAATTAAAAGATGTTATTGGTGAGTTCATGGGACCCTGGAGATGCGAAATAAAAAATTTATACGTTACGCAATGTAATTTAATTCATTATTTTAATGCATTTTCTTGGGATTTCTTTAAAGAATTGTATAATCCCACTTGTACATAAAAGGATCAATACTAGAAATAATATGGTATTACAATGTTGATGCATATGACTATATGTTTGTATTTTCTCATTTACATTCATTGTGTGCATTGATGTGGAATTGAGATTTGCTACTAAGATTCTCTTAGAATCTCATCCTATTCATCTCCCATTAACCACGACAAGAACCATAAGCATGGAAAAAGAATCAAAGAGGAACTAGAACCATGAAAGAATATTAAAGGAGGCTTGTGATGGATATAAGTATTAATGTATGCCATAAGACAAATTAGTAGCCTACTTGATATATTTTATGATGAGATGTAACAATCCTTCATGTATGAGATTGAGATCATGTTGTATATGATGATGAGTTATGATAGCTTTGCATGCACAAATGTGAGACTATGTATATATGCTACTTTGATGTAAGAATTTATGAATGGAACAAAGTTTTATGTATGAGAGGCCATGGGTTCCCTATGTATGATTAGGTGTGAGGTAGTGATTTTTAATTATTAGCCAAATTTCTTATATTGGCCTCTATAGAAATGAAATATGAATTGATTAAAATTTGCTTAAAGGAGGATATTACACATTAAAGCCTAATTAGATTACTTTAGAACTAAAATTTGGTCCAAGTGAGCCATAAATTACATCCTTATCTTTAACAACCCAAATGACCTAGTTTAGACTAAAATTTGGTGGACACCTAAAGGATTTATGGAGCTTTTTAATAAGCCAAAGATGTATTTTTTTTAGCTTTATAGAATATTTGAGAAAGTTTTGAATCAGGTCTAGAATCATGGAATTATACAGTTACTCTTCATGTTGTCATAGCCTCAATTTTTGTGTCTTTTTAAGGGTCAAATAGATTTATTTTTATTTAAAATTTTTATAGCATAAAATTCAAAGCATAAGCTTTTTATAAACACTTAATTTGTATAAATCAGAGTTATATAACCAAAGTTATGATTTTTGAAATTTGACCCATATTATGTCAAAGGAGGCTAAAAATGACTATATAGCTCTCTTATGCAAATGAAGTTTGTCTTATAGTCAAATGGGTTAAAATAAATGTGTCTATGGAGGTTATGGATTAAAATGGCAAGAAAATCAAATTTAGACCCTTAGAGGCTTATTTGTCATAGAAATAGTTGAAAATCAATGCCAAAAGTTTTGTATTGGTTGCATTATTATCGCCTTAAGAAGGAAATGATAGGAATTTGTTATATGAAGTATATTATGACAATTGGCTTGGCCTAAATACATCAGTTTAAATGCTAGGCAACTCATTAGAACTATTCTAACTCATTTCATGACTACATAGGCCTAATAAAACATAAGCATAAACTTAAGTTACTTTAAGTGCTTTATTAGGGAACTCTCATAATTCAACCTCTAGGCCTCAAGATCTCACTTTGCATAAGGCATATAACTTCAATGGAACTTATTAGGATTATCATATTCAAGCTCAAACATGTCTAACACCAAGTTGCTTCATTAGGACTTTTTTGAACCCTAAATTTTCACTCATAAAAAAAAAGCTCCTAAATTCACTCCAATAGTTCTATTAGTGTTCATTACTCATATTTAGCCTATTTATAATGTAACAACCTTAATTTCAAATTACAATTATTATGCTTAATTAAGTGGTTAATAATCATAAATCAAGACCTAAAGTCAATACATTAAATTACATTAGGAAAATAGTGAAAAATTTGGACATTGATATCATTAGGGTCATTAGCTAAATAACCACAACTAATCGAATCCATAGGTGATCATGATTATCAATTAAGATAATGGATTTATCTTACTATTAATTCAAACCCACCAAAATTCCTTATATAAATATCCCCAAGTCATTACATAACACTATCATAGTAAATCTCAAGGTTTCTAAGTCAAAAATAGGGGTTTGGGAATCTTCGTTGTAGCTTGGACCTTCCTTACTGCAGCTAAGTTAGTTACTGGAACCTAAAAGCCAAGTTTAGGGCCTCCTGCCATGACTTGGTGCATTTGCACCATTGCGTAAGTTGCTACTACAATTCAAAACTGAAATTTCGCACCTTTGTTGCGGTAGAGTGCTCTCGGGGACCTACTATTTACTTTTTTCATGAAGGCAAGTTAGACCCTCGTCATGGCAAGCCTATGTGGCACCTTGGCGGAACAACCTCCTAGGACTCACCACTCAATTTATTCGACTCGTGCCACAGCGAACCATCCTTGTGTAGCGGCAAGCTAAGCTACTAGAACTTACAATTTCTCTTCCCTTGATCCTCATCGCAACTTGACCTCTCGTGCCATGGTGAATTTAGTCTCTATTACCCTCCCTGGGCAACTCTTTCATTTTGTGCCGTAACAAGACACCTCACACCATGGTGCTCCTCGCCTCTACCTAACGCTTGGCTATGGTTCAGCCCATTTTAGCTGTGGCGTGACCCCGTCTTGCACTTAGACTCTTATTTTTATGCTCTCTAATCAATTCCCCCTAGTCCTAGATGGATTCTAGGATCTTGATAATTAACATACATGGCCTTCTAGACCTCCCATCTCCTATTGTATCATGATTCACTAATCCTCATTGTCTAAAGGTCTTGGATTGAATTAAAGTAATCAAAACTTAATTTCATATCAGTTAATTCCCCTCCCATGACAGCAAACATGTTTCAACCATAAGATGCATAAGACTAAGCTTAATGGTTACACAATATCAAATCATTTATTAAGTATTAGTTAGATACAATCACAATATTCGATTCCATGGTAATTAGATTACATAACTAGTCCTTATACTTGACAATTCATGATGCAATACGGCAATTACATTAATATTCTTGTTACACAAATCCAACCTTACAAGGTTTCCAAATCTATGTGCTACCAAGCCATACAATAGGCTTCCATTAATTTCTTCTTACCACTAAGAGGTCTGGTCCTTAAAAACATTAGCTCACAACTAGGATGAGATATACAATCTCAGTAACAAGAGGTAAAATTCTATATGTATATACAAATTAATCAATATAATGTAATTATACAGAAAACATACCAAAGGCATCAATATCATCAGTAAATGAACTAGTTAGACTACTAGTGATTAACGTCTCATACTAGCATCACATACAATTTATTAAAAGCCAATAACACTGGGAGAGGTCTATCCACGGTACCAACTCCCCAATGAATATAACCTAGGCTCAGTGCATTCAAGGGTCTGATCACAACCTAGTGCCCAATCGAAGCATAATGTACGAGTGGCAGCTGCACCACAACCCCACTATAAACTCACAAGATCTAATCACAACACAATTCAAGTAGCCAACTAATCATTTAGCATTTCAAAATCATATAAGTACAGCAAATATCAAATTAAAATGAACATATACATGGAATTAGAAAATTAACCCTAGTTACCTCTATGAAACTAATTACTCTTCTTCTAGTTACTATCATGATCCAAAGTACACCAAGCCTAAGATAAGTATAATTATCAACATTTAACTATCATTAGCAAGGAATTTTCTATCCATTGATTAATTTCATTAAGAATTTATCAAGCATTGCTTACCTAGCTCCTAAAGAGTCTATTGTACCAATTCAAGGTCAAAACACCAAGAATTCACAAAGGTTCACTCCCTACTCTTCCATTTTCACACATGCAAAAGCTATGCACCAATAATCAATACAAATTGCAAAATTTCAACATTTACACATCACAAAATGGTAGGAGACACTTACCCAATCCTTCAGTGACTTCCAAAATTTGGATTTGAGTCATCAAACCTAGAATTATAGTGTTTCACTTCCCTCTCCTTGTAATTTTGCACAATACTAGAACTCATTATGAAAATTGATCTTTGAAGACATTTTTCAACAAAATAATACACAAAATGAAAAGGAAATACTTATTCAATCATCCATTTTACTTCTAACTCTGAAAATCTTGCAATAATCATCTAAAGACCAAATTTCAGATTTGAGAAAGAGTGAAAATTCACTAAACCAAAAACTAATTAGACCAAAATAAAGAGGAGAATGAGAGGATCAACTTATATATAACTCACCTTAGCTAAATCTCCCTTTAAACTTGCAAATCGAAGCCTAGAAGATGAGAAACCCTAACCATCTTTTCACATGTGCGAATTTTTTCCCTTTGTTTTGTAGAACCCTCAAACTTTAGCACCCAAATAATGAAGTGATAAGTCCTCTAGGGTTTTAGAGTAAGTGGGCTAGTCCATTGGGCCCAATATTACCCATAGTGTGATTTATTTTTAAAATTGGGCCAAAGTTTATTAAGTTAGGTTGTAGAATTTTAAATGTTAGGGATGGAATATGTTGATCCAATAGCCCAAGACCTATTTAGACTCTCTTCCCCAAGTTCAAGCTAAGGCTAAATGAGTTATTATCTCACTTAAATTCACTCATAAGTTTTGGGCTTCTAGAAAATTTAAGTTAGGCCTATAAAAAAACTAGTATTAGGTTCTCTTAGTAAACTTATAGCATAATTGAGCTTTTATATTAAGCCTCAAATTAAATTAATTATAGGGCCCAAATTAAGTATTTATCTCCCTTTCCACTTAACTAACTTTATTAATTACCCAAATTAATTCCCTAATCCTCATAATTAGTCTTCATTAATTTCAGTTGTTACATATAACTTTAAAACCCATGAAACAATTCCCTAAGTGCTTATTCTATCCTTTCGCCAAGGCATACCTATCAAGACCATATATAGAGCTTTTGCCATTTTCATGTGAAATTTGAAGGATATGGAATATTTAAGACTCATTTCTAGTTCAAGTATGGCCTTAAAGAATTTAGATTATCTACCTAGGATTTTACATCCCCCATAGTTCATTTAGAAGCCTCAATGGCCTTATCTTACATTCTATGGCTTCCTTTGCAATTCCCTTTACATAATCTTACTCTCCTTTCTTCTAAACCATTATTTCTATGAAGTTTTCATCAAACACAAGCTTGCTTCTCTCTCTCTCTCTCTATCTCTCTCTATCTCTAGGCCAAAATGTAAGAGGAGAAAAAAACTCATGAAATAGTTAATTCCCAGCTTATATCATACCTTAGTTAGAAGCTTGTTGAATGGTGATTCCTATGTTATAATTGATTGCTTCAAATCTCCTCTTCTCCTTAAGTGGTAGCCATTAAAGTCACCCTTTCAAGAAACTAAAACCATCATTAGAGAGAGCTTGAAGAAGAGAAAAGACAATCTGAGTACCACCACATGAAATTGTGCATATATCTTTACTTATTGGCCCTTTTCTTTTCTTCTCTTTTGTCTTCTTTCTCATACCATTAGAGACTTAAACCAAAGATGTGCCATGTCAGTTTGGAAGAGGAAAGGATGATGGTATGGTGATATAAGGGGAAAAGAAGATTTTTATAACAATTTTAAAAATATTGAGTATGTCGATTCATTTAAAATCATCCATTTGAGCCTGTTTTTCATCCTGCTTGAAAACCATTTTCCATATTAAAATTTAGGCTCTCTACTTCATTAAAATATCTACTCAAAGGATTTAGGAACTTAGAATAGTTTAGAAAAATTTAGACTAAAATATACCTTAAAGCTTAATTTGTTTACTGTCAGAGATTTAACTATTTTGATCTCATCAAGTTAATCTGCTGATCTATTATCATATTATGATGAAGGATATGAGTATCTCATGTTAAATTTTATGATGATTAAATCTTTGATTTTTCTTGCTTTTCGATTAGACTGGCCTTTTTTCCTTCTGTTTTATGTTCTTCACTCTTTTAGTGTTTTCCTTTCCTTTTGTCTAAGCCTCTAGTCCCTCATTATCACGTTTATTACCTTCCTTTTTAATGTCTAGAAATTTGGAAAATACTGTATATGACATCTAATCTATAATGCCACTATATTACATTATCCTTAAGTTTAGATATTATAGCCTTCTTATTTTGTTTCTTGGCTCCTTGCAAGTAATGTAGATCGACATACTCCCTAACATTACCAATCATCCTCCCTAATTCTAAGTCCTAAAAATGACACATATTAGGTTTAAATTTAGCTATACATTTCTAGTCTGTGGCAAGTTTTCTTACTTAGAGTAAATTACAAGTCAAATTAAGAACAAAAAGAACATCTTTAAGCAACATAGTATCAAACAACCAGACTTCTCCTAGTCCACTTACTTTAGAGAGTGTGCCATCAATAATTTTAATAAATAAAGGTATAAGATTGTCTAAAAGAGAACTATTACTAATCATATGGTTAATGCCCTAGAATCAATAATCCAAGTGTTTGTGTAAGGCACTTGAGAATTTGAAGCCATCATATTGTTATCATTTTATACGACTACTCTTGTATCAATCACTTATTTGTATTAAGCTTGGTTCTCCCAAACATTCTCTAAAGTAATCCCATTTGTCCTTTGCTATCCTCATTGATGGCTATAAAGCCTTAAATGTCCTTTTATTGATATGGCTTCCAATTATTTGGCTTACTATGTGGCTTCTAATTATTTGGTTTGCTGTGTAGCTTCCAATATATCTCCTGGAGTGCCATATTTATGACAATGATCATAGAATTTGTTGTCTTGTCTTTTGAACTTGAAATTGTTCATTTCAGGATCATGAGTTAAAAAGCTTGCTACTTCATAAGTGGTGGTCAAAATTTGTATTGCTGGTTAGGCAACTTTTCTTTAACTTTCTAAGAAGACCTCATGAAAAGTAGGAAGAGTTTGAACACTCATGATTCTTCCTCTTAATTTTTCAAAAGTTAAGTCGCAAAAGGAACTTTAATATCTTTTTCTTCTCAACTAGCTTTTGATTACATCTTTAGAGCAAGACCAAGTATGAGTCTTATAAAGGTCTTATTGTTACTAATAGCAATAGAGTGTGTTATAATAATCTATGACATTGAGTTCTCCTTGCTAGAATCAAGAATGAGTCCCTCCATTTCGAAAACATAGTGGTATTTTCTTTGAAAGAATAAGATTCATGAATGTTTTCCAATATCTCCTTTGTTATTCTACAAAAGTCTTTCTTACAACAATAGTCATGGAGTTTATGAGCCAAGATATTAGCCTATTATTCTCAACTACTCATTGCTTATATTTAAGATAAAAAACAAAAGGTTTGATACCATCTTGTGTGAGATAAGCTTTTTTGCCTATGGTCCTAATGAACATGAGAGCACTTTGGCTCCACTCTAAGTAAGTATTCACATTAAACCTATGTCCAGTGATCATAAAAAATGTGGGTTTTAAAAAGAAAGAGTGGTGATAGTTACACCATGGCTAGTCAACTAGGCTAGACTTAAAGGATGGGTGTGTGTAGCATCTGAAAGCTCAAAGGAAGAACTCTAAGTCTTAACCCCATAGGCCTTCAAGAAGCCAAAGTGTATCATGGATAGACCAAGCCTTTTTTGGCTTAGATACCATGTAAAATTGAAGGGAAGAAGAGAACTGAATAATACATATATTATTTCCTTAGTTTCTACTAAGAAGAGGTAACATATATATATATATGTCTTTGAAGGCAACATTCCTACCTTTCAAAGCTACAAAAAGGAGAAATAGTAAAAACCAAGTAAATTCCCCATATCCATAAGGAATCATGGGCTTTTAAAACAAGGAAGGAACCTGTTTGAAATATAATGGGAAAAAGAGAAAGCAAACAAGATAAAAATATAGACATAAAAACTAAAAATAACATGTGCATTTTAACATGTATCATTAACTGCAATTGAATATATAACTCCCATTCTTCTAGTATAAACATAATTATGTTAAAGTTCATTGTATTTACTAACATTTTTGGATAAATGAAAGGTAAACTCCATGACTTATGCACAAGTTTATATAATGCACTATAGACTTTGATTTCAACATTATACCTTAACTGTTACTTGTCAAGGATTTGTAACTTTTATAGATATTTCTCTTGCTATTTCTGTGATATAATTATCCTTAAGGTTTATATTGTATAAGATATTCATACTATATTCTGATTTCAAGTTTTTAGTTTTGCAAATCATTTTGATTTAAAATTATGATTCAGATATGGAAGATTTATTTGGCAATGTTAGGCTTGGTGGAAATATAATGTGCCAAAGTATTTCCTTTCTGTACTACAAGGAATTTCACAACATAAAATATGATTTCTTCATAAGATGACATTAGCAAATCTTAAAAAATCAATCACTTAATCTATTGTTTACACACTCATGTGATGATGAAGATTATGTTATGACAAACAAATTTAATATTGTTAATGTGGAATCAACAAACATGTTGATAATCAGGGTCCTAACTCTATTACAACACATATTTTATGTAAGGGTAATTGGTGTTGTTAATGGTCTAATATGCATTTGTTCTTCAATAGAGGGTACATATGTGACGACCCTAACTTCTAATCATAGTAATTAAGGTTAAAGACGCGACTAATAATCATCAATCGAGGTTTGAAGTCATTATGTGATTACTTACATTAGGAAAAGGTGAAGAAATTTAAACCTTGATGTTGTTAAAGTCATTAACTAATTACTCATAACCATTTATGCATATAAGGGAATCAAACTCACAATTATAAGCTTTTAATCCTATCATCCATTAATTCCAACTCACAAGAACCTTCTACAAGTGCTCCTAAATCATTCCTTATTATTTCTATAACACCCCAGAATTTATTAATGAGGATTATAGTGAATTAAGGAATTAATACAAGGATTTGGGAAAAAATAAGGAAAATAAAGTTTCTAAAGAAATGGATTTGTTTTAGACATTTTGAGTCAATGATCATGTTTAGTTATTATTAGGTGGAGATATATTAATTATGGTTATGAGGTTTAATTAAGGAGTTAATTAAGGGGAGTTAGACATTTAATTTGGGCCTTATGATCAATGTATTTATGTCATAAGCCAAATAAGAAAGCCTACTTCTGGTTTGTAAGAAGGTCCAATCTCATTTCTTAAGAGCCCAACTCTCATTTCATCAACTAAACCCTTCAACTTATGGCCTAATAAGCACATATATGAAACTAAGTGGATTTTGGGCTTTAGCATTAGCCCAAACCCATCTAAAACCCTAACTTAATCAGCCCTTTATCCTCTATTCTGTAGACTAACTCAATCTTAGGCAAGGGAGAACTCCATTTTCGCATAGGAAGAGAGGAGGCTAGGGTTTTCTGCATTCCTCCACCATTTCTCACTTCTAAAGGAAGATTTGGCCAAGGTAATCTATATAAAACATGTCCCTCTCATTTTCCTCTTCATTTTGGTTTGATTAGTTTCTGGTTTTGGGCATTTTTATCTCCTTCTTAAATATGAAATTTGGTGTTTAGGTGATTCCTTGCAAGATTTTCGGAGTTAAAAGTTAGAGGGATGATTGGGTAAGTATTTTTCTTCCATTTTGTGTATTACTTTGCTGGAAAATGCCCCTAAGGAATAATTTTCATAATGGGTTCTGCTATTGTGCGAAATTACAAAGAGATGAGGTGAAAAACTGAAATTTCGGGGCTTGATGACTCAAATTCGAATTTTGGAATTTCCCATGGTGTGTTCTTGATAGTTGAGGCTCAACTCAGTCCATTTAACCTCTTAGGTATATGGATATGTGTTCCCTCTTCTCTTATATGGTATATATACTGAATTTCCATCATTTGGACTAACTTTTGGTATATGACTTTTACATGTGCGAAAATGGAGATGTTAGGAGTGACCCATTGTGAGTTCTTATTATTGTGACCTTGAATTAGTGTTGTAGACCCTTAGGAAGCTTGGGTAAGAAGTTCTTAATGTACTCTTGTTAAGATTAATCTGTGGATAGAAAAATTCCTTACTAATGGTAGTTGAATAATGATGATTATGCTTATGTTAGGCTTGGTGTGCTTTGAATCATGATGGTAGCTAAAGGATGAGTAATTGGCTTCATTGAGGTAACTGGGATTATTTTTCCTAATTCCATGTATATGCCCATGTTAATTTGATGTTTACTACATATGTTTGATTTTAAGATGCTAAATGATTAGTTGACTATTTGAATTATTATTGTGATTGGATTTTATGAGTCCATAGTGGAGTTGTGGTGCGGCTGCCACCCGTGTATGTGCTTCGATTGGGCACTGAGTTATAATCAAACCCTAGATGCACTGAGCCTTGATTGTGTTCATTATGGAGTAGGTGTCGTGGACAAACCTCTCCCAGTGTTATTGGCCATTAACATGTTGTGTATGATTACTGGTATGGGACAGTAGTCATTGGTAGCTCAACTAGTTTATTTGTAAATTGAATTGATGGTTCTAGTATTGATGATATAAAATTGTATTGTATTAATTAATCTATACATATATATGGAATTTGCCTCTTGTTACTGAGATTGTATATCTCACCCCGATTGTGGGCTAACATTTTTAGGGACAGGACCTCTTAGTGGCAAGGAGAAAATTAATGGAAGTTTATTATGTGGTTTGGTAGTAGGTAGGTTTGGAAACCTTATCAGATTGTATTTGTATAACTAGACTACTAATTTTATGTAATTGCCGCATTGCATCATGAATTGCCAAGCATAAAAACTGTAATCATTTGATACATCATATGTCAACTTAAACTAGTGATGTATAGAATTTCTAATGGGACTTATATTTGAATGGAAATGTGAGTTGTGTATGAACTCTTTGCTGTTATTGATCTATGAACTCACTGGTTTATGGTGGCTAGAGGGTTAAGGATCCACATTTGAGTTTTGAATGGGTAATGATAGATGTGTTAGGTAGATTAGATAAAAGAAAGACACTAAATCTTCACAAACTAAGTTAAAGTGGCTTAGAGTGTTGCTAGAGGGAGAATTAGAGAGCATGAGATGAAATCTTGGGAGTTATAGGAATAAAAGGGAATTGGCCACAGCTAAAATTTAATTGGCATCGGCCAAAAGCGATGAAGTTACCTATGAAGGGTAACAGAGGGAATTGGCTACGGCCAAAATTTAATTTGCCTCGGCTAAATGGTAACAATGGATAATTGGCTGCGGCTAACATTTAATTAGCCTCAGCCAAATGTGGCAAAGCTGCCAGGGAAGAAAACAGAAAGCAATTGGCCGTGGTGAATAGTAAGGTTAGCCACGGCTAAGTCTGAAAGGTAGGTTTGGGGGTGTTCCAATGGGTATTTGGTCACTGCAAAAGGGATATTTAGCCGTGGCGAAATGTGCAAAATTTGTGAAGTTGTAAGGAGTTGAACTCGAAAGTAATTGGCCATGGCACGAGGGAATTTAGCCACGGCGAAGGTGTTCAATTTCTCATATTCACCTAGAAACCTTAGTTTCTTTTATAGTAATACTAAGGAATGATTTATAAATACTTGTAGGAGGTTTTTATGAATTGCAATTGATGGATGGAAGAATCAAAGGCTCCTTATTGATGATTAAATTCATTTGCACATTCGAATAATTGTGGTTATCTAATTAATGACCCTAATAACATCAAAATTCAAAGTTCCCTGCATTTTTCGAATATAATTAGTTGTAATGACTTTCAACCTTAATTTATGATTATTAATTACGTCTTTAACCTTAATTACTATAATTTGAAGTTAGGGTCGTTATAATTTCCATAGAGAAAACTAAAGTTTCTAGGTTAATATGAGAAATTGAGCACTTTCACCACGGCTAAATTCTCTCACGTTGCGGCCAATTACTTTTAAGTTCAACTCCTTACACCTTCACAAATTTTGCACATTTTGCCACAGCCAAATATCCCTTTTGCCGCAATAAATTACCCTCTAGAACACCACTAAACTTGCCTCTCACATTTCATTGTAGCTAATATCGCTCTTCGCTGAGGCCAATTCATCTCTATTTCATTCCTTGGGCAACTTTGTCCCTTTTGGCCGCGGCTAATTATATTTTGGTCGCGGCCAATTACCTTCTATTTCTAAAACTCTCAAATTTCTTCTCATGCACTCCAATTCTCCCTCTAAAACCACTCTCCCTTAATTTGTGAAACTCTAATGGCATTTATTTACTTGATTTACCTAGCTAATTTATCATTATCAACTTCAAGATTTAAGTGTTAGTTTATACTCACGAAACTATAATACATAAGTGAATTCCATAATTTAGTGATAGCAAAAGTGTTTCGACCATAAGGACCATTGGGCCAATGCTTAATGTTCATACAAGATCAGGTCACTCATCTATTATTAGCCAATTACAACCATAATGTTCAATTCCATTATAATTATATTATATGTACAGTCCCTATACTTGGCAATTCATGATGCAATGCAGCTATTATATAGAACTAGTAATCTAATTACACAATACAATCTGATAAGGTTTCCAAACCTATGTGCTACCCAACTATATAATAAGCTTCCATTAATTTCTCCTTGCCACTAAGAGGTCCAGTCTCTGAAAATGTTAGCCCATAATTGGGGTGAGATATACAATCTCAGTAACAAAAGGCAAATTTCACATATATGTATAGATTAATCAATACAATGCAATTTCATATCTTTAATACCAAAATCATCAATTCAATATGCAAATGAATTAGTTGAGCTACCAATGACTACTGTCCTATACCAGCAATCACACATAACATGTTAATGGCCAATAACACTGGAAGAGGTCTGTCCACGGCACCTACTCCATAATGAGCACAACTAGGCTTTAGTGCATCTAGGGTCTGATCACAACCCGATGTTCAATTGAAGCACAAGCATAAGTGGCAGCTGCACCACAACTTTACCATGGACTCACAAGGTCTATTCATAATAATAATTCAAGTAATCAACCAATCATTTAGCATTTCAAAATCATATATGTGTAAATAATATCATATTAACATAAACATATACATGGAATTAGGAAATTAACCTCATTTACCTTAATGAAGCCAATTACTCTTTCTCTAACTACCATTATAATTCAAGTGCACACCAAGCCTAAAACAAGTATAGTCATTATCATTTCTAGTAATAAATCATATACCCAAAGGGCTAAACCATCAATGGCTACCTAGAAGTTACTTACCTAGCTTCTTAAAGAGTCAATTGTACCAATTTAAGGTCACAACACCAAGGACTCACAATGGGTCACTCCTAACATCTTCAATTTTGCATATGTAAAAGTCATGCACCAAAAGTCAATCTAAATGATGAAAATTCAGCACATACACCTCATAAAAAAAAACACTTGCCATACATCTAGGAGGTTAAATAGACTAGGTTAAGCCTTAACTATTAAGGACACATCATGGGTCATCCTTAAAACTTGGATTTTCACACATAGAATCAGTCATATACCAAAGTTAACTTATAACATGAAATCTGAGCCAGGTTACACCACAAAATGAAAGCAAACACTTACCCCATGGTTCCATTAACTCTAAACTCTGAAAATCTTGGAAAGAATCACCCAAGCACTAAATTTCATATTCGAGAAGGAGATGAAAATGCATAAAACCAGAAACTAATCATACCAAAATGAAGAGAAGAATGAGAGAGACATGTTTTACATAGATTATCTTAGCCAAATCTTTCTCTAGAAGTGAGAAATGGTGGAAGAATGCAAAAAAACCCTAGCCCCTCTTCTCAAATGTGAAAATGGAGTCCTTATTCTGCAGAACATGAGTAGTAGCCAAATAGGTGGAGAGAAGGCCTCTTAAGGTTTTAGTGAAGATGGGTTGGTCTAATGGGTCTATTATTTTAAGTGGGCTAGTGTTAGGTGAGATGGGCTGCAGAAACTCTTAGGGTTGAGGAGAGTATGCTGATTTAAAGGCCCAAAAATCCTAGTGAAAATTTATTAGGCCACAAGTTGGAGGGTTAATGGTGGGTTTGGGCTGTCTTAAAGGCCCATTTAACTTAGGTCTATACCATATAGTTGTTGGGCCATTTGGAAGTAGAATTAAATCCTCCTATTACTATGATTGGGCTTCTACATTTAGTTTAAAACTCAATTAAGTTTTATGTGTGGCCTAAAGTAAAAGTCCACCCTCTTAATTAATTTTGCTAGTTAATCCACATTAACTCCCTAATTGTCATAATTAGTCTTAATTAATTTTAGGATGTTACAAAATACTTATTATTAATAGTGTTCAATTTTTTAATAGAGCAATGTATTGATATTAATGATCTTATAAATAATATTGTTATTGGTATATATTCTTAGTTATCTTGCTTATCAATGTCTTCTATAGTTAATATAGTACTATTTTTTTTGTTTTTGTTTTACCTAGATCATAGCTCTTATGCCTTCGATAGTGAGGAGGTATGATGGATGACTACCTTATTATCATCATATTCAAATTTTCTTCAAATGACAGAAATGTTTAGATAACTAAGTTTTATTTAAAGGAAAAATTTTGGATATTGCCAAGGGTTTTATGATGCTAATGAGATTTTTTGTTTGATAAACCCTTGTTTGTGAAAACAAAATTAGTTTAGATAATCCAACGAATGAAAGGATTTTATTTTGCTCTAAAGTATCTTCTATTATTACATTTAATTTCTAATATAGTTGTTGAGGTTGAGATGCCTAAATGTGTGAATACTACATGCTATCTATTAGAGAATTTCAAAGGGTGTCTAAGAGTTATGTTTTATGATCATAAAAATTAGGCATCATAATACATTAGAAGTATGATCCTTTGATGTAAATTCATGTGATTAAAATTTATGGCAACAATTAATTTAATATTATGAACATTAAGTGGAAAAGGAAGCATTTTTTTTTAATTTTCAATGAATATGTTCTATTTGGTGTTGATGATCATTTATAAGAAAATTTTATTTATTTGATGTTAGTGCAAAAAAGGGAAATCCATATACAAGTACTATGGAATATAAACACTGTTATAGAAAGACCAAAGAATAAAAAATTAATTCAATTGAATAACGTACAAAATATTATATAATGTAAATGTTGATTGCATCAAGATACAAGTTTTATAGACAAGTAAACATTGTAAAGTAAAATATTAACTACCTAAAATCCAACTATACTTTTTGAATAAAAATGACAACTCCTCAGCCAAAACTCAAAAGTATGATAATATATCATCATTTACTTTACCTCTCCAGAGGTTCCATCAACAGGCAAAAGAGTGGTCCTATAGACATTATATAATTGTTTATTAAAAAACCAAAAAGAGTGCTCGAGGATAAGATTGTCTCCATGAACTATTATAATATTCATGTTCAAAGGAATCCTTCTGATTGAAAAAAGAGCCTTCCACTAGGTAAAATTTTACTTTCTTTTGGACAAATATATAATACACATTATTGTTATGAATAACTAAAGTTGAATATTAGTGCTAGGCCCAATATCAATGTAACCCAAAAAGAAAGAGAAGCTTATTGCTTCCCCCTTATGTTATATGATCAACTGGAGGGGAGTACTTAGAGGTAAAGAAGAAAATTATAGAGTTTGGCTTATGAAATTTCCTTTTTTCTTCCAAAAAGGGAATATATTTTCTATCTTTAATCCTCTTCCTCAATATTAAGCTACCTTAATTCTAGTTCCACTTCCTAGGATGCAAAAATGGTGTTTTCATTACATCCTTCACCGACCATTCACCTTATTTTTTCAACTTTCATTTTTTGAGCTTCCATTCTTCCACATAACCTTTGAGTTGCATCATAATTCAAGTATTATGGAACATTGAAGCATAGACTATTCTTGATTCATGGTTGTAAATAATTGAAGCCACAATGCAAAGTAATATCACAATGTTACAACAACTATTGGCTCAACAATCAAGCCCAGTTCTTACCTCCCCTAGTACAATCATTCTACCATTGCCATCTGAAAAGACCATAGATGACACCCTACATTTGAACCTTTCATTGATGAGCACATGGGATGATGGCATTTTTCTTTTGCAAACATCATTACAGCCTTAAAAACCATTAGATATTGTTTCTACCTCCCATATGTGGATGGAAGATGTCGAAAAGGTTATTATTACTTACAACAAAGACCCAAGCCTAGTTAATTTGAATTTGCATGTTGATACTACTAGATAGATAGAGGATAAAATTCATCTTATTTTGAATGTCATAAGAAAAGTATAATAATAATGCTTGAATGATGGTGTAACTAAACTTTCCCTTAAGGTAAAACCAATAGAGAATGTGATCAAAAGTAAAAGAGTGGTGATAATCACTAAAGTTGAAGATGAAACTGAAGTTATCGATGGAGATGACACTGTAAAAACAAACTTTGTTATTTCACATTGCTCTAATTCATTGAGGATGTACAATCCACTTGAAGTTGCAGATCAAGCCATATATGCCATATCAGTTTCATTTGCAGTTATTGATGGTAGCAAATGCAGATTCTACTAGATCAACCTTCCACCTTTGTTTCTCTTAAAAACCATTGGTAAGACCAATTTCCTTACTACTATTACACCTATTAAATCTATTCCTTACCAAGAAGGACTAGTTCCACTAATCTTCTAATCAATTATGACAAAGAAAACACAATTAGTGCTAAAGACAATACATGCCTGTTAACTATTTGACAAAATGCCTTTAAGACGCATTAACCCTTTAGAGGATCTACTTACAGTAATTGATGTATCACAATAATAAAACATTATGAAAGAATAAAATGGTAAGTTGAAAAACAACTTACCTTCCCTAACTTATAAAGATGGGTTAGTTGTAGCTGTGGTGCATGATGGATTGGCTAAGCAAGATATTTAGATGTCTCAAGATAACCAAAATAAAGTTAGTTTTCACAAGAATATACAAGTTTTATATTTGCTTTTGATACAAGGGTTAACATACCAATGTGTACATTAAACTTGAAACTAGTATAAGCTATTTGTTCTTTTAAGAATGAGCATTTGGAAAAACTAAATGGCACCTGTAGATAGATGCACCAGGATCATGGTTGTACCAATTTGTTAGGGTTATCTATTTTAGTGAACAATGTGCCTTTAGAAGGTGAAATATGTGTACATTCTTAAATGCTAATCTCATGTGTATTGATGAGAAATGTTAGGTTAAGTAAGGTCTCCTACTTGCCTATAGTCCATTCAATGTAAGAAAAACTACTAGAGTCTTAAGGGTATATTAGTTTTCTCATTTAGTGAAGTATGAGCAAAGCCAAGAAGATTCTTCCTTCATGATATACACAAAGAAAGGTGAGGTTTAGGAAAAGTACAAAAATTAGAATTGTAAATAAGATCAATTAGCCTTTACTTGTCCATATTAGATTGTTGATAATTATAGATTTGGTTGATGGTTTTGAGATCTTTATCACTAACTTAGTTAAGGTGCTAGGTCTTGTAACTTTAACTAAACATATCATGAAATAATAGAGTGAGAATTTACATTCCCTATAGAGAATTTCATTAGTTAAAAAAACATATGATAGTACTAGATGTAAGAGGCTATAAACTTTTTATCTTATGATTATAATGCCTTTATAATAAATACACAACATCAATTACATATTTCATGGTTAAGTTGGCAATAATATAAAGCATATAAACATCTAAAGAAAATCTTATCTTTACATCCATAAATTTTGTCTTTAAGGTTTCACTATCATTGTAAGTGAAACAAGATTACGTATGGTGAGAGCTCTCATTAACTAGGGCATCCCTTAGAATGGATCCATAATCAGAAAACCAAGCAATCAGAGGTCACCTCCCTTACCAAAATCATACCTCATTTCACTGAGATCACCTCCTTTATCAAAGATCATTTCTCCTAAAATCACCTTCTTTTATGCTTTTTTTCTTAAAGTATCATTTCTCCTTAAATTTTCTTTTGGACCATGTCCATTATGTTCATAGACAAGCATGTAAGTGAATAGTCTATACATAATCCATCTTTCTTTTAGGTCACCTCCCGTTTAGAGGGTCATTTTGCATAATTTTTCTAAATGATTAAACAATTCAAAACATCAACATACATTATTGGCAAATAGCTAATCCTTCCTCAAATAATATCAATGACCCTTAAAGGTAAACAAACCATATGAATAGTAAATGATTTATTTTTTAATTGAATTGAGCAATCTAAACAAGTTTGTGAAGTTGAAACTTTACCCTTAGTGGAAGTAAAAACATGCAAATCGTAGGGTAATCCAAACATAGGCAAGTTAGGTTTTTTCACACAATCAATAGTTATAAAGGATTTACTTGCTCTTAAATCAAATAGTGCAATTAAGGAAGTATTTTTAATAATGCATGCATCTTGTATCAAATTAGGAGACTAATTTGCTTCTTCTTCACTTAAGGTAAACACCATCCCTTTAGCTTATGGTTGGGGTTTATGATTATTCCATTTTCCCTATGGATAGTCTTTAAGGAAATATCTTGGTCTTTCACAATTATAGCACATGTTTTGACTACATAAATTTGGCTTATTACCATGTACCTTTCCACACATGCTACATACCAATGCTCGAGACTTTGCTTGTTTACCTTTCCTTTGGTTAAATCTAGATTTAAAATTCTTTTTTGACTTATTTTCCTCCTCTCTTTCTCTTTTAGAATTTTTCTTTTTCATTTTCCATTTCTAGCAAATTCTTTTTCAACAATTTTGCATTTATTAACTAATTCTAAAAACTCTAGATCTCAAACCTTATGGTTGCACTTCTTATTTCTATCTTAAGCCAGACTCATACTTCCTTGCCTTTAAGCTTTTATTAGGATTATGCTTTAAATATGAAGAGAGTTTTGATAATCCCTCAAATTTGGCTATATATTGATCAACAGGCATGTTGTCTTATATTAGTTGTAGGAATTCAATCTCCTTCTCATTTTTTACATTGATAGGGAAGCATTTATCATGAAAAGTATTCTAGAATACTTTCTAGTGATTTGTGGTCCCCTGGCTTTCTAACAACCTCTTGGCTCCTTACCATCAATGTAACACCTTGAAATTAATTAAGATTAATAATGGCGATTAGGGAGTTAATGTGAATTAATTAGAAAAAAAAATTAAGAGAGTAGACTTTTATTTTGGGTCATATAGATAACTTAATTAAGTTTTAGACTAAATGTAAAAGCCCAATCTTAGTTATAGGAGGATCTAATTCCACTTCCAAATGGCCCAACATCTATGTGGTGCAGACCCAAGCTAAATAGGCCCTTAAAATAGCCTAAACCCACCATAAACCCTCCAACTTGTGGCCCAATAAATTTTCACCATAATTTAAATGGATTTTTAAGGCCTTTAAATCAACACACTCTCCACAACCCCAAGAGTTTTTGCAACCCATCTCACCTAGCACCAACCCACTTAGAATAATGAGCCTAAATAGACCTTGGACTAATGGGTCAACCCATTCCCCACCAAAAACCCTAAAAGCTCAACAACCACATCCTTTTATTGAGGGTAAAACATTTGGTTCTACTAAGCAAGAGCTCATTTTCACACTTGAGGAGAGGGGCTAGGGTTTTTCTGCATTCCTCTACCACTTCTCACTTTTAGAGGAAGATTTGGCCAAAGTAATCCATATAAAACATGTCCCTCTCATTCTCCTTTTCATTTTGATCCAATTAGTTTCTGGTTTTGAGTATTTTCATCTCCTTCTCAAATATGAAATTTGGTGTTTGGGTGTTTCCTTAAAAGATTTTCGGAGTAAAAGCTAAAAGGGTGATTGGGTAAGTATTTCCCTCTCATTTTATATATTATTTTGCTGAAAAATGTCCTTAAAGATTGATTTTCATAATGGGTTATGCTATTGTGCGAAATTACAAGGAGATAAAGGTGAAAAATGGAATTTTTTGGGACTTGATGACTCAAATTCAAATTTTAGAATGACCCATGGTATGCACTTGGTAGTTGAGACTCAACCCAGTCTATTTGACCTTTTAAGTGTATGTGTAAGTATTCCCTTTTCTTTTGTGAGATATATGTACTGAATTTCTATCATTTGGATTGACTTTTGGTATATGGCTTTTGCATATGTGAAAATAGAGATGTTAGGAGTGACCCATTGTGAGTTCTTATTATTGTGACCTTGAATTGGTGCAATAGACCTTTAGGGAGCTTAGGTAAGAAGTTCTCAATGAATTCTTGTTAAGATTAATCTGTGGATAGGGAAATTCCTAACTAATGGTAGTTAAATGATGATAACAATGTTTATGTTAGGCTTGGTATGCTTTGGATCATGGTGGTAGTTAGAGGAAGAGTAATTGGCTTCATTGAGATAATCAGGGTTATTTTTCTAATTCCATGTATATGTTCATGTTAATATGATATTTGTTACACATGCTTGATTTTGAAATGCTAAATGATTGGTTGACTACTTGAATTGTTATTATGATTAGACCTTGTGAGTTAATGGTGGAGCTGTGGTGCAGCTGTCACCTACGTATGTGCTTCGATCGGGTATCGGATTGTGATCAGACCCCAAATGCACTAAACCTTAGTTGTGCTCATTATGGAGTAGGTGTCGTGAACGGACCTTTCTCGGTGTTATTGGCCATTAACATGTTGTGTATGATTGCTAGTATGGGACAGTAGTCATTAGTAGCTCAACTAGTTCATTTGCAAATTGAATTGATGATTCTGGTATTGATGATATGAAATTGCATTGTATTGATTAATTTATACATATATATGGAATTATCTCTTGTTACTGAGATTGTATATCTTATTCCGATTATGAGCTAACATTTTCAGGGACTAGACCTCTTAGTGGCAAGGAGAAAATTAATGGAAGCTTATTATATGATTTGGTAGCACATAGGTTTGGAAGCCTTGTCAGATTGTATCGGGTAATTAGATTACTAGTTTTATATGATTGCCGTATTGCATCATGAATTGCCAAGTATAGGGACTATACATGTAATATAATTATCAGTGAATTGAACATTATGGTTGTAATTGGCTAACAATGGATGAGTGATTTGATCTTGTATGAACATTAAGCATTGCCCCTACATGCCTTGTAGTCAGAACACTTTTACTGTCACTAAATTATGGATTTTTGCTGATGTGTGATAGTTTGGTGAGTAGAAATCAATACGTAAATCTTGAAGTGGATAATGATAGATTAGCTAGGTAAATCAAGTAGATAAATACTATAGAGTTTCACAAATTGGGGGAGAGTGGTCCTAGAGTGCTTCTAGAAGGTGAATTGAAGTGCATGGGACAAAATTTAGGAGTTGTAGAAACAAAAGAATTGGCTGAGGCCAAAATTTAATTGGCTTAGGCCAAATGTGACAAAGTTACCTAGGGAAGGTAATAGAGAAGAATTGGCCGCGGTTAAATGTGAGAGTCGAGTCTGGTGGTGTTCCAGAGAGTAATTAGTTGTAGTGAAATGTAGAATTGGTCGCGACCAATATCGAGGAGTAACTTACGAAGACTCCAGTGGGTCTTTTAGCCGCGACGAAGCTCCAAGTTAGCTGCGACGAAGTCCATAAAGTTGAGCAGAGTGAACCCAAGAGCAAGTGGTCGTGGCGAGAAGGAATTTGGCCGCGGCTAAGGTCCACAATTCCTCATTTTAACCTAGAAACCTTAGTTTTTCCTATGATAATGCTAAGAAATGATTTAGAAACTCTTGTAGAAGGTTTTTATGAGTTGGAATCAATAGTAAAATGAAGTAAGACATCTTATTGATGATTAGATTCACTTGTGCACTCAAATACTTGTAGTAATTTAGTTAATGTCTTTAATGTGTTGAGGTTCAAATTTTCCCACTTTTTCCCAATGTAATTAATCTTGATGACTTCAAACCTTGATTTATTATTATTAATTGCGTCTTTAACCCTAATTATTATAATTAGAAGTTAGGATCGTTACAATCAATGTTCTACTTTCCCAGCTAACATATAAATGGAAAAGGTTAGTTTCTATGCATCTATGCACATTAAAACCTAAAAAATCTTCTTGATCCCCATAAGCCATCCTTCTACTATTGTAGTGTCATAGTTACCTCAAAATGAAGGTGGCTTTGCTTTTTAAGGTTTATCTTCTATCTGTTGCATTCTTGCCCTCATTGGACTTAAGGTTTCCATTTTCATTTTCTTGGAAATGTTGTAAAATCTTATTTGTAGTATATGCTTAATCTTTAATGGTAGTGACCATTCTTTTAATTACACTTGCCATTCCTTCCATGTTATTGGAAAAATTTGCTTCACTTGATGCCATAATTTTCTGCGTAAGTAGAACAAATTACCATTGAGTTAATCAGGCTCAATATCATATGACTATTGTAATGAGAAAATTATAGCATCAAACATTAATGTGCATGTATCTAATTACTAGTACCAAAGTTATTATAACTACTTGTATATTAGGAGTCCACCAAGAATATGACCATCTAAACTATCCTTTCTTATTCTAGGTACATGTAGATCAACCTACTCTAATACCATAGATGTGACACCCCTAACTTTATTACTTTTATTAATTTAATTTGTAATTTATGTTTAATGATACTGACTATTTAGTTATTGTTTCTTAAAATTGGAAAGTTGAAAATTTATGTTGTAGGCTAAAGGTAGCCAATTGACTTTTTCTCAGTTGTGATTAAGAAAAAAGAAATTAAGCTCAAGTAAAATACAAAAGCAACCATATAATTATTATTTCATATTATGTAGGAAGTATAAAATACAGAACTCGATATTTGTATACATACAAAAATTAGTGGGAAATCTCTTTTTTTTTTCGAAAAAGTTACAAAAGTTTTCCCCTACATCTACTATTTATATTTGGTGACATATTTAAATCTACAACTTATCATGTGACCAATCTTAGATCTTATATTATAGGTGTCAAACTTACAATAGGATATCAATTCATATCACTACCAATTCAAGGGCCAGATGAATGATGGTGATGATTAACTAGACATATCATGAAATAACATAGTAAAAATTTACATTCTCAATAAACAATATTAACAATAAAAAACTCATGATGACACTAGTTATAAGAGGTTACAAAATTTTATCTCATGATTATAATGCCTTTATAATAAATACGCAGCATCTATTACGTATATCATAGTCGAATTGGCAATAACATAAAGCATATAAATAATAAAAAAGTCTTATTTTTACATCCATAAGTTCTGTCTTTAAACTTTCACTGTCATCGTAAGTAAAATAGGATTACTCATAGCAAACGCTCTCTTTAGCTAGGATGCTAGAATGGATTTATGGCCAAAGAACTATATAATCATAGGTCACTTCCCTTGTTAAAAATCATATCTCATTTCACTGTGATCACCTCCTTTACTAAAAATCATTTCCCTTAAGATCACCTTCCCTTATGCTTTTCTTTTTCTTGGAGGATCATTTCTTTTTTAATTTTCTTTTGGATTATGTTTGATATGTTCATAGATTAGCATATATAAGAATAGTCTATATATCTGTTGGGAATTTTTGGGATGCGCAGCAGAAAATCAAAACCCCAAATCCCTTCCCATGGATCCATTAATATTGTTTAAATCGAATAGATCTAAAAATATTTACATTTTTTTATCGGATCTTAAGAACTAATTTGCAGATATGCTCTTTCTACTGGTATCCACATGAACGGATGCTCAACTCAAACGGTGTGCTAGCACCTTTTACCAACGTCCGTACACATTCTTGGTAGAGAAGACACTTTCCTCTTCCTCTATCTCTCTCTTTCTAGGTGTCCGTACAACGTCCGTATGCCTTCTCTCTCTAGAGTTTTTTTTTCTTTTGTTCTGTAGTTTTAGGAAACCCAAGCCTCCTACCTTTTTATAGAGGTATCTTATTAGAGTTTCAGATATATTTGGTTAATTTAAAATATATTATTTTAAATCAAATCAAATTTGAATTAAATAGATTAGTTTAAATTTAAGTCTATCTAATAGATTTAAATTTTAACTAATTATTTAATATAAATCTAGAATTTAATTCAAATTTAATTTATCTCATAAATTAAATTTAAATTATCATATTAGTTTAAATTTAAATTTATCATATAAATTTAAATTTAAAACTAATTGATTTAAATTAATTAAAGGAAATATATACATTTCGAATATATAAATATATATATATATATCAAATATATATTTATTTATTCATAAAATTCTTCCATCTTAAATTAAACGTGACATTCATTGAATCTAGATGTAATTTCAGATTTAATAAATTTGGACATGACATTCGTTGAATCTAGATGCAATTTCAAATTTAATGAATTTGGACATTTTAGCTCGAGTTGACTCGTTCTTGTGTGTGACCCTGTAGGCCCATATGATGTTGGCAGTGGGCTAATAACACTATTTGACCCACAAGTCACAAGCAGTTTTTAGGAAGACATTATGACTACCCAAATCATATAGGGATCAGTGATCCGATGCAACCTATCATATAACTTTATCATATCTATTTTGTCACATGATATCTAGATCAAGTATAAGGTATGGAAATGTCATTCTCATCTTACTTGATCGTCACTTTCTCGATCTACGTGCAGACTGATAGTACAAATAGAAACCTTTCCATTCGAGCACGCCCATGCATTTCTCAATCTCACTAATCTAGGGGCCCAAAGATATTTCTCTATTAATCAGATGGACAAATCTTATCTTAACCACTCATATTTTTCTACATGAATTCCACTATACCCGATCATAGCCTTTATAATCACCTAATTAAAGATGACTTTTGACTATGCCAAAAAATAGTGTTTCTCATGTTGGAAATTATGATGATCTCAAGTCTAAGGGCTCGGTGATACGGTTATATATGAGATATGCTTATGACTTAATCCATGTAGTTATCTCATAACGGGTTGATCCAGCATCTTGTTCCCTAACAAGTGTTTATAATTTTGATTCATATCTTTATACATGACTAACACATAATATCAATCAAAATTATACTAGTCTTAGTTCATCATCGTTCCCACGACTAGAGATATTTAGGATAATCAATATGATTTATCTAAGAATATTATTTTATAGAACATGCAAAAAATATAATAATAATAATGTAATAAAAGAAAATTCTTATTTCCTAATAAAATACAATGTTTGCAATATAATGATTGGCTTAGGACGCAATCTTTAACAATATCATCTATTTTTCTTTTAGGCCACCTCACATTTGGAGGCTCATTTCTTATAATTTTTCTAAACAATTAAATAATTCAAGATATCAATTAAAGATAATTTTTCATGTAAAATCTAAGTCTAACATTAAGCAAATAATATGATAATATGAAAAATAATTTAATTTGAATTCTTCATACAAATTTGAAATTTCACATTATAAGTAATTTAACTTAATGTCATGGACATAATTACCATGTTAATTTAGGCATTCTAATGTACTAAAATAAAATTTCTAGAATGACATCATAAATAATAAGCATATTTGTAGAGCATAAATGCTATATTAATTCTTATATCAACAATTCTAAATTAATTCATGTAAAATTGCTATAGTTGCAAGATTATCATGATAAAATATTAATAGCAAAATATTAAAAAAAAATTTCATATACAAACTACTATAATTGCATTATAAACATGGTAAAATATTAATAGCAAAATACTAAAAAGACAAGGTTGTTATTTTGACATTGAATTTTTTTAAACTAGTTTTTTTTTCTTCCTTCATTTTTTTCTTTCTTGCCTGTCTCTCAATTTTAAAATTCAGAATGCTGCTTGTTATTGCAAAATGGGAGGGTGTAAAGGCTTCATATAGGTGTTAGGATAGTCTAGGATCACATTATGTGTTTGCTTATTGGAAGGTGGTGATTTTTTCTTCATTTACAAGTTGGCCTAATGATGCAAAAGGATGAAGTGATTGAAGCTAATGGGCACCATTTGCCTTGATCCCTAATAGCCTGCTTGGTTGGGTTGTAGAAAAATAATTTTTTTTAATTTTTTATGCAATATTTATTATATTTTTATAATTATTATTTATTAACTATTTATTATTATTATTTTGAAATAAGGATGGTCATTTCTATTTTTAAAATGATTCTGTTATTTTTTTAAGGTAATTATTTTTTATTGGTATGTCAAAGAAGTTGTCCTTAAATGAAGCCACGTGGCGCCATCTTAAGCATATTGTTATTTAATTAATTTCTAATCTTTAGGTTAGCATGTATGCTGGAGATGCAAGGCAAATGATGTTAGTGGAGTCAATTTCTCAAGCGCTACGATGTATCAAGGGTACTTTGGTCCGGATCTAACAAATTAGGCCTAGCATCTAAAATCTCCATTGTCAATTATTATTTTACAAGCCTAAAAGGAAATCATTTTAAGTATTAATATCAAATTTATTCTTAAGAACCATTCATGTAAAATATTCAAATATCATTTTTTAGAATATCCTTTGGTAATACATTTTTCAGACACGTGCAAATAATACGTTTCAAAAGTAGAGCATTACCAAATGGACTTTTATTACCATATCTAATTATTGCTATCTAAATTGCCACAAGTTTTTTGTTTTTTGGGGCCAAAAACTGCCACAAGGTGGCCAGCGTCCAAGATGCACAGAGAATTAGAAAAGGATGATAAAAGGAGAAATAGAAAAGGAAACGAAAATAAAAGAAACACTCTATAAGAAAAAAAAAAAGAAAAAAAGAAAAAAAGAGAAACGGCATGGACCGGGGTCTTTAAAGGCAAAATTCCTTGTGTTGGTTGGTTCGGGCAGATTTTACCGGTCTCCCTCCTCTGGTACCCTTCCTTCCATTTGAATCATTCTTTTAGTTTCTCGTTTTGTTTGCTTTTTCTTCATCGCAATCAATTTTTTGGATCATGTCTTTTATATTAATTTTATATCTCTTTGAAGATTTTGTATTGGGTAAAATTCTTCATGCCGCGATTCATTCTTGAATCAAGTATCTATGGGTAGAATGTAATTCCATTGTACCCGCTGCATTTGCACAAGAAAATCTCTATTATTTGAACTTTGGAATTGTGGGTTTCCCTTGTTTGCCTGTTTCACATTCAGAACAGTCTCTCCTTGTTATTGTGGATTTATTTTTATTACATGGGTACCTTATTTTTAGGTCAACTATGATGACCATATTTTCATTCTGTATATGGTATGACAGGATTGAACTCAGTTGGGTTGTATAACAAGGTGAAGATGGGTGTGAGACAAGTCATTAGGAAACTGGACGCGTTTCCTCGAGCAGAAGAGCACTTGTTGCGTAAAACTAAATCTGGGGCTCTTGGTAATGATACAATAACCTGTTCATGTTTTTCTCTTATTGGACCCATCTATGTTTTTCAAAGACATAGCCGAGGAACTATATATTTTTGTGTTCGTTTTTTCTTAATTGATTGAAAATGAAAGAGATTTGGACTGGTGACATTATTGTTGTCGCTCTGCTTAGAAAATTGTCAAGATATGTAGCCTTCATGCTATAAGTTTATAAGGTCAATTATATTAATAGTTTGCAGCTTTTTTTGGTTGCTTGATCTCTTTGCTTTTTCTTTCTGCAGTATCTGTAATTGGTCTAATCATAATGGCGACATTGTTTCTGCATGAACTGGGTTATTATCTTACAACTTACACAGTCCATCAGGTTTGTATTCTCTCTTATTTTTTCTAATTTCTTTCAGACTTTACTTGGGGAACCAGGTAAGTCAATACATTACGATTTATGTTTATATGCTTGTTAGCAATGCATATTTTTTAAGTAGCATTCAGCTATTTCAAATTTTCAATAACTAAACACCCGTAAAGCTACTTGGAGAAACAGAAATTGTGTAACTAGTTATTACTTTACTTCTCATAACTAATGTGCTCCTGTTTAGGAAGTAAAGTTACAAAAGGAACATAGGTCAGTCTAGACAACGGAAAATACTGAAGAGTGATTTTGGACCAAATTCCAGTGCATGAAAATATGTTTGGTTGATTTCTTTGTGTTATCTGGTAGAAGTGAAATTTCATAACAACTGCTCTTGAATTTTCTATGTAGATTTTCTGTATTGAATAGTTCTGTGTAAGTTCAGAAACACTGAATATAAACTAGTGCGAACTAGTCGTCAACTGTAGGGTGTGAAGCTTTAGCAGACTTGACTTAATTTAGGACTGAATGCCTTGATACCTAGCTACAAGGTTAATAATAATGCTTTCCTTTTCTTTTGGAAATTGTTGGCTCTTTCCATGCTGCTACTTTGCTAGATAGAAGGATTGGGAGTTTTGGATTGTTCAGGATTATATTCTTGTAATTCCCTCTTCAAATTTTTGATTCAAAATCCAAGTGCCCAGAGTTTTTCATTGTCTAAATCATTTTGAAAGAATAAGGGCCTGTTTGATTTGATTCTGCAAAACAGTTTTGTTGTTTTCAAGAACAAAAAAACAAAAAAACCTGTTTGATAATGTGTTTTTAATGAAGTATTTTGTAAAACAAAAAAACAAAATTTTGTTTTCAAAAACAAAAAACTCAGAACACTTTTTAAGTGTTCTGAAATTTTTGTTCTGCAGAATCAGGTAAAAAACAGAAAATAATTACTTTTTAAAATAATGATTCAAACAGATTTTTTAATTTTTTTGTTTTCAAAAACTTGTTCTTGAAAACATATGTTTTGAAAACATTAAAACAAAAACAATTTCAAACAGGCCCTAAGGCTCCCTCTAAGGTGAAGCCTTTTGTTTGGACAGCGATACTTAACAGAATTAATTAGAATAATCTGATTCAGACTTGTAGGCCTAATAACGTGATTTCACTTGATGTTTGTGAGGTATATTATCATATTGTAGAGACGAGTAGTAATCTTCTCTTGCCTTTGATGTGGTGTGGCAGGTCTGGAATAGACTTTTTGGCATCTTTAATAGCAGTGGGTTTGGATGGTAGACTTAAGATATTCTAGCTATTAAGTTCAAGGGTTTTGGGATTTTTAAGGACCATAAAGTCCTTTGGTAGATTTCTGTTTTTGTAGGCATGTCTTTGTCTATGGTTAGAATGGAATGCAAGAGTTTTTAATGAGGTTTTGACATCAAATTTTCTTTGGGAAGTAACTATTTTCTTGGCCTCCCTGTGGGTTTCAGCAAATTATTTTCTTGCTTTGGGAGCCCCCATTGATGTATTACTTCCTCTTCTCATCAATAAAATCTTTCTATAGAAAAAAAGTAATGATTGCCCATTCTTGCTTGGTTGTAAACCCTCTTGGTTTTCTTCGGTAGTTCTCACCTGGTGGATCACATAAGTTATATGAAAATATATTTTTTATTTATGCTCATCTTTTTGCAGATGTCAGTGGACTTGAAGCGTGGAGAAACTCTTCCAATTCACATAAATATGACATTTCCTTCTTTACCTTGTGATGGTTAGCATGGTCCTTTCTTCTTGAAGTTCTGCAAGTTTCTTTTTGATCTCTATGTTTATTCATAATTTCTTATTTTTTTATCATGACAAAGATTTTGAACACATATTTTTTGTTATTGTGGGCAGTCTTAAGTGTAGATGCCATTGATATGTCAGGCAAGCATGAAGTGGATCTGGATACGAACATATGGAAAGTAAGGCAGTTTATTAGTGATAACTTATCTCTTCTAACATATCTTTCTGAGTTGTGTTCATTGCTTAAGTTGGTCAAATTCTTACATGTTTAAGAAACATGGACTCCTTGTATGTCATAATGGATAGGTAAAACAAATACATTTCTACTCAGTTTGAACGCTTTAGGACTATTTAGGTAATTTCTGAGCATACAGTGTTTGCTGATTTTGCCATTATAAATTGGCCAATTATTTAGATTCAATGTATGTAATGGTAGGGCCATTAAGTAATCTGTGTTGAAAATTTATTTTCTAAACCATTGATGCCTGAACAAACAGCAAACAAGTATGTCTTTGTGCAGGTTTTAGTGTAGACACCAGAGACACGAGAGAGATATAGTGACAAGAACAATTAAGAGTAGGGGTAGAGAAGGGTTAAATTTTGAAGTGTAGGATGCTTATAGAATTTTTCTTACAATCTAGTTTGACTCCGAGTTCTTCATTTTAAAGTTTCTCCTATTGTTTGTAGAAATATTTTGTAATTTCTGATTATTTGTAAATAAGCATTTTCTATCTTGCAAACACTAATTTCTTATGTGTATGCTGCATTTAAAAAGATCATCATTCAGAAACATTGATTCATTGCAACCTTCTCATCAATGTTATTGTGAGCATATCATTGATGCTTGTTAAATTCAGAATGGTATATCATTTATGCTTTATACAGTCAGGTTCTTCTTTGTTTCCTTTTTTCATTTGATTTAGTGATAAGTTGACAGGACATGTCTAATATGAAGTTCATTATGAATGCATTCTGTTTATGAGATTTTCTTGGTGGGTAATATTGAATTGGGGCCAACTCTAAGGTTAATGTAGAGATTTTCATGTGGTTTTGGTTTATAGAGGGGCAGAAGCCCTCTTAAAGTGGGTAATCCTCTTATGCTAGAGGTCAATCCAAAATGGTGATGAGATGATGAGGATGTGTTGTATAGAATCTGGTTACATGAAATGCAGAAGTACTTTTTTAGTTTAATGAGCAAGAGCCGCTGCATCGTCGCCTGAGTGTAGTGAAAAATAAGTAAGGGCTTCCATATTTTCGTGAACGAATGTGGATAAAAAAGTTAGTTCATAAGAGTAGGATTCGTTTTGCGACTTGGAATATAGGTACACTTATGGGTAAATCAATGGAAATAGTAGATACCATGATTAGGAGAAAGATTAATTTTATGTGTTTACAAGAAACTAAATGGGTAGGAGAAAAAGCGAAAGAATTAGACACTTCGGGTTTTAAAATTTGGTACACTGGGAAGGCTAAATCTAAAAATGGGGTAGGTATAATTGTAGATAAGTTTTAGAAATATGTTATAGTGGATGTAAAAAGGTTAGGAGATAGAATCATTGCATTAAAGTTAGTAGTGGAAAAGGAAATCTTTAAAGTTATTAGTGCCTATGCACCACAAGTAGGATTAGAAGAATATCACAAAGTAAAGTTTTGGGAGAATTTAGAATGTTTAGTTCAGGAAATATCATTAGGAGAAAAGATTTTTCTAGGAGGGGATCTAAATGGTAGTGGGAAGTGTATCTTTAGGTTATAAGGGTGTTCATGGAGGACATATCATAGGGGAACCAAATGCAGAGGGTAAAACTATTCTAGACTTTTCATTAACGTTCGATCTCATATTAGCTAACACTTGTTTTAGAAAGCGTGAGGAACATCTTATCACGTACAAAAGTGGAAGGGTATATTCTCAAATTGATTTCTTTCTTATAAAAAAATCAGATAAAAAACTTTGCATGGATTGCAAAGTTATACTTGGAGAGAGTTTAACTACTTAACATAGAGTTTTGGTTATGGATGCACAAGTTAGGAGGAGAGTAAAAAGCAAATGCGAAAATAGGGTGTTAAGGATTGAGTGGTGGCAACTAAAGGGGGATAAAGAAAAGGATGTGCAGAGATGGGTAGTGGAGGAAAGACCTTGGGAAATACAAGGAAGTGCTAATGATATGTGGAATGGAATGATTAAAGAGATTAAGAAAGTGGTAAAAGAAATATTAGGTGAATCAAAAGGTTTTGGACCTAGAGATAAATAATTCTAGTGGTGGGATGCAAGCGTGCAAGATAAGGTTAAAGTGAAGAGGGAGTGTTACAAAGTATGGTCATTATATAAGAGTAATGAAAATTGGGAAAAATATAAAGTAGCTAAGAAAGACACTAAGAAGGCAGTGAGCGAAGCGAGAACGAGGGCATTCGATGGGTTATACCAATCTTTAGGTACTAAAGTTAGAGAAAGAAATATTTACAAGTTAGCTAAAAGTAGGAAAAGAAAGACAAGAGACGTGGACCAAGTAAAATGCATTAAGGATAAAGAAGGGAAAGTCTTGGTCATGGAACGAGATATCAAAGAACGGTGGAAGAGTTATTTTCATAGGCTTTTTAATGAAGGCTACGAGATTTCATTGCAATCGAATAGATTAGACACTAGAGAAGATGATCAAAATTATACTTTTTATCGTAGGATTTGTGAGACAGGTAAAAAAAGCATTAAAGCGAATGGAAAGTGACAGAGCAGTTGGATCGGATAATATACCTATTGAAGTATGGAAGGGTTTAGGAGTGAAAGGTATAAGTTGGCTTACAAAGTTATTTAATGAAAATTATGAGATCTAAGAAAATGACAGATGAGTGGAGGAGAAGTTCTTTAATTCCTATTTATAAGAGTAAGGGGGACATTCAAAATTGTGCAAATTATAGAGGAATTAAGCTCATGAGCCACACTATGAAATTATGGGAAAGAGTAATTGAATGACGATTAAGGAAAGAGACCCAAGTTACGGAGAATCAATTTGGTTTTATGTCAGGAAGGTCAACTATGGAAGCAATATATTTGTTGCGAAGATTAATGGAGCGATATCGAGAGAATCAAAGAGATTTACACATGGTGTTTATCGATGTGGAAAAAGCATATGATAGAGTACCAAGAGAGGTTCTATGGAAGGTTTTGGAGAAAAAAAAGAGTTCATATAACTTATATTTGAGCAATACAAGATACGTATGATGACGCTACAACTAGGGTAGTAACAAAAGGTGGACCTATAGAAGATTTTTCGATAACTATTGGTCTACATCAAGGGTCAACTCTGAGCCCTTATTTTTTTACTCTAGTATTGGATATACTTACTGAATATATCTAAGAGCCGTGCCACGGTGTATGCTTTTTGCAGACGATATTGTCTTAGTTAGAGAATCGAGAGTGGAAATGAATGAGAAGTTGGAGAGGTGGAGATTAGCTTTGGAAACTCATCGATTTCGTTTAAGTAGAAGTAAAATAGAGTATATGGAGTGTAAATTTAGTAAGAGACACACCACTTCTAGCGCAGAAGTGAAAATTGGAGAACATATTATACTACAAGTTACACGATTTAAATATTTTAGATCTGTCATACAACATAATGGGGAAATAGAAGAAGACATAACACATAGGATTCAAGCGGGGTGGATGAAATGGAGGAGTGCTTCCAGTGTTATTTGTGATAGAAGAGTACCATTCAAATTTAAGGGTAAATTCTGCCGTACAGTTATAAGACTTGCAATATTATATGGAAGTGAGTGTTGGGCAATAAAAAGTCAACAAGAGAATAAGTTCAATGTTGCAGAAATGAGAATGTTGCGTTGGATGAGTGGACACACTAGACGAGATTGGATTAGAAATGAATACATTAAAGAGAAGGTGGAAGTCGCGTCTATTGTGGAAAAGATTGTAGAATCAAGACTTAGATGGTTCGATCATGTAGGGAGGAGACCTATAGAAGTCCCAGTTAGGAGAGTAGATGAGATGGAGAATAGTCTAATAATTAGAGGCAGAGGAAGACCAAGAAAAACTATAGGAGAAATTGTTAAAAGAGATTTAGATTTAAATGATTTGTCTAAAAATATGATTTATGATAGGTGTTTATGGCGTCGATTGATCCATGTAGCCGACCTCACTTAGTGGGAAAAGGCTTTATTGTTGTTGTTGTTGTTGTTATAATGTAATCAAAATACCCTTTTTAAATCAGGGTTTAATTTGCAAGATTGGCCCAATTTCTGGTATGGTTTTTGGTTTTGGTAGTGTATATTTGGCTGTTGAGATTTGAGGGAAGTGCTGGGAAACAGTATTGTATTCACTTCTGAATTACAGAGGATAGGTACATCTATTTATATAGTTACGTCGGAGAAGGAAAGGAGAATTGATCTCCCTAATACACAACGGAAAAACAAAGCAAGAGAGAGAAGGAAACTAAAGGCTAATAATACAATAATTAGAAATGAATGCATAATAAAAGGTTGGCTATCTAATTAAGGAAACAATTCTTCTAATTAACCAAGATTAACTATAAGGAAATCTTCGGATTTCCACACTCTCTCTCAAAGTGGGGAGTAGATGTTAATCATCCCCAGCGTGGATAGATGAATATGAAACTTGATCTTTGGAATAGCTTTGGGTAGAACATTGGCTGTCTGCTAATATGTAGATGTATAAACCCCCTCAATGATCCCTTTTTTGATTTTTTCCTGGATGAAATGGCAATCAATCTCAAAATTCTTGGTTCTATCATAATGAACTCAGTTTTTTGCTATGTTGATTGTAACTTAGTAGTCACATAATAGCTTTATGGAAGCTGAAGTGGGACATTGAAGTTCTTCAAGAAGCCTTTTTAGCCACATGCCTTCACAAATTCCATGTGCCATGGCTTGAAACTCGGTCTCAGCACTACTCCATGCTACCATTGACTGCTTCTTGCTCTTCTAAGTAGCAAGGTTACCCTAGACATAGGTGCAATAGTTTGAAGTTGATTTCCTATTAGTAAGAGATTTAGCCCAATTAGCATTGGAAAACACCTCTATTTTCTTGCTGGTTTATTTCTTGAAAAATAAACCTTTATTGGGTGTCATCTTCAAATATTAGAGGATTCTGTTCATTGCTACCACATGTACTTTAGTGGAATTGTTTATAAATTGGCTTGCCACACTAATAGTGAAATTGATGTTTGGTCGGGTATGTGAAAGGCATATTAATTTCTCCACCAATTTGTGGCACATATTGGTGTGGAATTCTCCCTTGTCCCAACCTTATTTGATGGATCCATAGAAGTATCCGTTAGTTTGCAACCAAGCATACTGGTATGCTTTAGCAAGTCAAGGGTATTTTCTTTGGGATATAGAAATCTCTTTGCTAGATTGAGCCATCTGCATACTCTGGAAATACTTTAAGGCTTCCAAGTTTTTAATTTCAAACTCTTTGCTTAGGACTTCCTTAAGATGAATGACTTCTTTTTCATTATTCCATTATATCATCCATATAAATAATGGGAATGGTGATCTTACCACTTGATGCTTTGTCGAAAAGGTTGTGATCCATTTGCCCTTGTGTAAACCCAAGCTTCTTAATTGCCTTTGTGAATATTTCAAACCACGCTTTGGGGGATTACTTGAGTGCATATAGCAATTTTTATAGTTTGCACACTAGGTTGCATTGTTGGAATTCTTCAAATTAGGAGGTATTTCCACGTAGACTTCCTCATCAAGATGCCCATTGAGGAATGCATTCTTCACATCATGTTGATGAAGCTTCCAATCAAGATTAGCTTCTATATATAGAAGGACTTCAATAGTGTTAAGCTTTGCTACAAGGGCGAAGACTTCTTGGTAGTCTATACCATATGTTTTGAGTGAAGCCTTTAGCAACCAGTCTTGCCTAACCTATTTGCGTCCCCCAAGTTGCTTCCCTTGAGGTTTTTTAGTGAGTTGCCATGTGCCATTCTTTTCAAGGGCATGGAGTACTTCATTCATAGCCTTTCTCCACTTTAGATGTTGAAGAGCTTCTTCTATATTGTTTGGAATTTCAGTGTTGTCTAGGTTTGCTGTAAAAAACCTGTAATTTGGAGAGGACTTCTCATAGAATACAAAGTGAGATATGGGATGCTATATATAAGCTCTAACTCCCTTTCTATATGCAATAGGGAGGTGAAGATTAGTAGGTAAACTCAAATCATTATTAGAGGCTTTAGAATCAATATTACCTTGATTACTTTGTGTGTGTTCAATAGTAGTTGGACTTGAGTCAAGTTGGCAATGCTTTAAGATTGTGCACTACTACTCAACTTACTTATTATGCCTTAAATACACCTTGAGATCATTGCTACCACCTTGGTTCAATGTTTTTTTGAGCCTTCGTTTTAGGCATGAGCTTGGGTTCAAGTAAGTAGTTTGGCATAGGCTCAAGTGTAGGAGAGATATGGGCCCGAAACTTATATTCCTCCGCTCTAATTGCTGGATTCTCTCCCTGAATGAGTTTTGGGGTAGTTTGGCACTTGTTCGAGAAAAGTGATGTCCATGGAGTTATATAATTTACAAGTGAGGGGAGAGTAACACTTGTAATCCTTTTGGTGTTGGGAATATGTGAGGAAAACAAATAGATTTGGGATTAAGTTTACTTCTTTGTTGTTGTGGGATATGGACATATTTATCCTATCATGATATATGGGATTTTTGCTATGCCAATAGTGCCATATTATCACATAGGACTTTCATAAGCCCTTCAATATACACAAGTTCTTTAGGTAGCATATTAAGCCAAATACCCTCATCCTCTTGGCTACAATAGGTTCTTCTTACTTCTCCAAGTGACCAAGTTACCCAATGAAAATGTATTAATACCCAGTAGTTGACCCTTCTATCAGTCACAGAACCAGCCCAATTTGCATCTGAGTAAATTTCTACTCCTCTATGTGTTTATTTTTTAAAGAATAAGCCCTTGTCTAGTGTTAACTTTAGGTTCCTTAAAATTATGTATACAACCGTTAAATGCCCCTTATTAGGCTTGTTAATGAACTGAATCACAATACAATTAAAATATAAAAGAGGGATCCCTTTGGATTCTTTATTATATCCATATTCATGGAGATACAATTTATGTCATAATTCATAAACTAGTGTCTAATATTTTTACGTAATCGAAAACGATGGGTTATTGATGATTCTAAAGCAATATTTTATTGAATTGAAGAATTCAATTGTTACTCAACTAATTCAAATTATTAAGGGATGAGATCAATTGAGAAGAACTTTTTTGTATTTATTGTTATCACAGACAAAATTCAATTGGTCTAATTTAGGGTCGTCCAAGTAGGTCTTGTGTGAGATAAATAAATCAACTTTCTCACAAGTCCTTGATACATTCCACTATCCATTGGAGCACGATCAAGCTTTAGGCCAAGCTTGTAATTTTCTTCCATGGTGATGTCAGGTGGTTTGGATCCCAACCTCCCATTTTCTTCTAACAAATTTAGGGTATATCTTCGTTGGGACACGATTATGCCTTTTTTTGATTTTGCAACTTCCATAAGAAATACCTTAGGTTGCCAAGGTTGTTCACTTCAAATTTAGTTGCAAGAGACTTCTTCAACCTTCTTATTTCATCCAAGTAGTTTCCTATAGCTATGTCATCAACATAAACAATTAGAATTGCAACTGGTATGGGACTTTAGACGAAATTCATCTCATTGAGAATTTTATTTAGAATACTCGCATACCGTCCTCCTCGTAGCTCTTTTGGTCTTTATACCAGATTAGAGTTGGAAGGAGGTTAATTAAAAATCAGTTACAACCCCCTTATCACTTGCTTACAACTACTAACCACCAATAACAACTCCTAAAACTCTTAACTCTAGCTAGGGAAATTACTCGTTGACCTGCTTTATACTAATGACACGTAACAATTTATTCCTCCCCTTGACCAGATCCTTGACGTCAAGGATCAGTAGGCAAATCTCGAGTGTTAAAATTTGGAAATTGTTGTCGTATAGTAACCAAGTAACCAAATCCACCCAAGTAGCATCTTCAGCTCTCACATCTTTCCATTGGATCAGAACTTGAGTAATAGGTAGGTGACCTCGCCTGGCAATCTTCCTTGCCAAAATTTTCTCTAGGTCCACCGTGAAGTGACCATCCTCATCTAATCTGGGAAGGGTTGTCAAGGTACCAACATGATCTCCCTTGTACTTTTTGAGCATGGAGACATGAAAAACAAGATGTATTTTGCTATTGGAAGGTAATTGTAGCTTGTAAGCTACTCTGCCCACCTTTTGTAGTATCTTATAAGGCTCGTAGATTCTTGCCTCCAATTTATGGACGGAAGAATTATTTAAAATATTCCTCCGAAATGGTTGAAGCTTTAGATAGACCATATCCCCTTCCTGAAACTCTCTGTCTTGTGGTTGTTAGTAGCTTGTTGCATTTGGTTTTGTGCTTTTTGTTGGTTTTGTTTGAGAAGCATGATGGTGATTTCCCTCTCATTTGAACTTCTATCAATCAATTCATTAGAGGAGTCTCTAGTGAGATAGGGCATGTGAACTGGAGGCTTGATTCTAAACATAGCTTCAAATGGGGTCATACCAATAATTGAGTGGTAGGAAGTGTTGTACCAATACTTAGCTAAAGAAAGCCATTTCATCTATTGTTTGGGTTGTTCACTTGTCATGCAATGCAAGTAGCATTTGAGGCCTTTGTTTAAAACTTCCATTTGCCCATTCATTTGAGGATGGAAAGCTGAGTAATACAACAATTTTACCTTATGAAGCTTAAAATGCTCTCTCCAAAATCTGCCACAAAAGATAGGATCCCTGCCGATGACAATAGTTTTAGGAAATCCATGTAATTTTACAATGTTATCTAGAAAAACCTAGGCAACTTACACTGCTAAAAAGGGGTGTTTTAAGGTGATGAAATGGGCTGCCTTCCTAAGCCAGTCAACCACCACCAAAATTACGATCTTGCCATAGGAGCTAGGTGACCCCCTGATGAAGTCCATGCTAAGATTAGTCCAAATGTTCTCTGGAATAGGCAGTGGCTGTAGCAACCTTGGAGAGGCAACATTCTCTGGTTTATGGCATTTGCAAACTTGGCATTCACGCCCATAGTTTCTAATGTGCTTCTTTAATCCCTTCCAATAAAAAATTGAAGAGATGCACTTATAGGTAGCTGTAGTACCTGAGTGATCCCCCAAGGAATCATCATGGAAGTGTTTCAATAGAATCAGCCGAAGATCAAAGTCATTTCCTACCACCACTTTGCCTTTCCTCTTGAGGATATTGTGCTACCAAGAATATTTTGGATATGCATAAGGGTTTTCTTCAAGTTGTGAAATGAGAGCTTTCAATTTATCATCTTTTTCCCAAGATAGCTTCACTCTTTCATTAATGCTAGAAGTAATGGATATGATGGCCAAGCATGTACCATGGGAACCTTCCTCCAATTCCTCTGTCTCGTGGTGTCTTCTAGAAAGGGCATTTGCCACTATATTCTTTTTGCCCTTATTGTATTCAATTTTGTAGTCCAATCCCCATAATTTGTGCAACCATTTAAGTTGCTCTGGAGAAACTTGTTTTTGATCCAACAAATATTTAAGGGGGAGGTGATCAGTTTTGATGATAAAAGGCTGACCAATCACATATTGACACCATTGAGTCACAAAAAACACAATTGCATGAAGCTTTTTTTCATAAGCAGAGAGATGCTTCTTTGATGGGTTGAGGCTTTTTGTTGAGATATGTAATTGGATGACCTTGTTGGGATAACACAGCTCCTATCCCAGTATCAAAGACATCCGTTTCAATTGTAAAAGGAAGGAAGAAGTTGGGCGAAGCCAAAATCGGAGTAGAAATCATAGCCTTCTTTAGTGTATCAAAAGCAACCGTAGCCTTATCATTCTAGGCAAACTTCTAGTTCTTTTTAAGAAGATTTGTTAGTGGTTTAACGATGCTACCATAATGCTTCACAAATCTCCTATAGTATCTATTAAGCCTAAAAATCCTCTTAAGGATTTAAGATTATTTGGAACTGGCCATGATAGCATTGCCTCAATTTTTTGAGGGTTAGCTTCTACACCTTGGGCTAAAATGATATGCCCCAAGTAATCAATCCTTATTGCTACAAATGTGCATTTGGACTACTTGGCAAATAATTTGTGCTCTCGGAGGCTCTATAATGTAGTAGTCGGGTGCTCCATATGATCATCCCAAGTTTTGCTAAATACCAAGATATCATCAAAAAATACTAGAATAAATTTCCTTAAGTAAGGTTTAAAAACAGAGTTCATTAGTCCTTGAAATGTTGCCAGAGTGTTGGTGAGGCCAGAGGGCATTACAAGGAACTCATATAATCCTTCATGTGTTCTAAAAGTTGTCTTATGGACATCACTTGGTTTCATTAAGATCTGATGGTATCCTGCTCGCTAGTCTAACTTGGAGAAAAAAGAAGCTCCATTTAACTCATCTAACAATGCCTCAACAATTGGAATTGGGAATTTTTTTTTGATAGTTTGGTTGTTTAACCTTTTGTAATCAATACAAAATCACCACATACCATCCTTCTTCTTGACTAACACTACTGGGGAGGCAAATGAGCTAGTGCTAGGTCTCATGACTCCTTGCTGAATCAAATCCTGCACTAATTTTTCCATGGCATCCTTTTGAATAAGCCCATATTTGTAAGGGCGTAGAGTTATAGGCTTTCATCTTTAAAGGTGATGGAATGATCTAACCCACCAGAGGGAGGCAACCCCCTCGGTTCTTGGAAGACATCCCTGAATTCATGTAATACGTTCTCTAATTGTTCAATTTGCTATTGATGATTTTAATTCTGGTTGCTGGTCAAGTGAGTGCCTTGATATTTGTATTAATAGTGCTGTGCCCTTTAGCAACTCCTTGTTCTATATAGATTCATCAGAAATTAAAATCTGGCCATGTCACTCTCCATGTAATTCAAAGTGTCGTTCATTCATGAAAATTCATCACTTTATTGCCTAAGTCAAGCATGAATCTACCTAAAGTAGATAGCCACTGACTTCCTAACACCAGGTCGTAGTCCCCAAGTTCCATAACAATAAAATTTGCTTAGAATGTTTCCCCTTGCATTTTCCATGATAGCTACACACACTTAGTATAGACACATTTTCTGACCATTAGCTACTGCTAGTTTAACCCTTTTTGTGTATTGAGTCTTTAGCTTAAGTTTCTTCACTAAAGACAAGTTGAGAAAGTTGTGAGTACTTCCTGTGTCTATGAGCAATAGAATAGGGTGTTTCTTAATGAACCCTTGCGCCTTCATGGTTAAATACTCTTCCTTCCCTTCAATAGCATTCAAGGAAGCCACTTGTTGCAATTCGGCCTCCGCTCTATACTCCTGATAATTTTCTTCCTCTTCTCCATTAGTTTCTTGGGCTATGATCATAAAGACCTAGGAATTTTTGCATTTGTGCTGCTGGTAGTATTTCTCAGGATATCAGTAACACAATCCCTTCCTCCTTTTTTCATCCATTTCTTTTTTTTTTCTCTGATAGTTGTTTAACCTACTGGTTTTGGCCGGTATTGGGTTTGGAAATTGTGTTTAAGGTATTGGTGATAGCGGTTTGTGTTGTGGTGAAGGTGCTGGGTGGATTGGTTAATGATGGGGAATAAGAATTTGGTGAAGATTGGCTTTGGTTTGAGATCGATCTTTTATAGGTGTGTGAATTTTGGTCTTGGTTAGCAGGGTTCTAGGCAGATATTTCTTGCAATCTTGCAAGATACATGGCATTGGTAAGGGTTGTAGGTCTGAACATTCGGATAGTGCTTCAATCTTCAGTTTTAATCCTCCCAAGAAACAGCTAATTGTCATTGCTTTCGGAATGTCTACTTCTGCTAAAAAAACCTTGAATTGTTCTTGATATTCTAACACTAATTTGTCTTGTTTAAACTGTTTTAATTCTGCCATGACATCAACTTTTAGTATATCATCAAATCTTTTTGCCATACCCTTCATGTATTCTTCCCACTTCACTTCTTCTTGTTCCTTCCCTTTTAAAAAAGACTGATGTCATTGTAGAGCCTTTCCCTCCATGTGAATGCTGGCCATTTTGATCCTCTGATCCATCGGTGTTTCATCCACTTCAAAGAATTGACAACTTTAAATGCTTAGCCTTTGAAATCACTACCATCAAACTTAGGGAACTCTATCTGAGTATTCTTGGTAGGGAATATATAATTGCTCGTGGTTATCGTTGGGAATGAGCCAAATTGAGGGTACATTGCTGCTACCCTATTTCCTGTTGCTCCCACCGCTAGAAGGGAGTCCATCATCATCTAACTTCCGAATCCATTACTGCATATCCCTTGTGCACTTGGAAACTCAAACAGATTCGAGGTACCTTGCCCATTCAAAACTTTTGTTGCATTCAAATTCATCCTTAGTAATTTTAACACCTCGTCCAACGTTGCATTGGTCTGTGATGACTTTGACAATAAGTCCATGATGATCGATTCTAATCGACATAGCATATTTCCTTGCTGCACTATCAAATTTTGAAGATTCGAGACATCTCCTTTGATTTCTTGTACCTCTCAGTGTGATTGTCTGATCTTTAGTTTGAGTTCTTGAAAACAGTCATTGCTTCTTGTTTCTTTCACCATCTTCCCTTAAGGCCGGAACCAGGCTCTGATACCAGCTGGTACGGGACTCTAGATGAAATTCATCTCATTGAGAATTTTATTCAGAATACTCACATACGATCCTCCTCGTAGTTCTTCTGGTCTTTATACTAGATTAGAGTTGGAAGGAGGTCAGTTAAAAATCAGTTACAACTCCCTTATTATTTGCTTACGACTACTAACTACCAATAACAGACTCCTAAAACTCTTAACTCCAACTGGGCAAATTACTCGTTGACCTACTTTATACTAATGACACGTAACAACAACTTTCCCTTTGAAAGCAAGATTAGTGAGCAAGGTATGATTTGTTCAACATTAATTATAGCCATAGCCCTTGGCAACCTTTGTAAACTTTTCAAACCATGCCAGAGGTGACTGTTTTAAGCCATATAATGACTTATGAAACTTACATGCTCTATTGTGATTACTACTTGATTCAAATCCAGGAGGTATTTTTATGTAAACTTCTTGCAAACCTCTATTCAAAAAGACATTCTTCACGTCAAGTTGGTAGAGAGGCCAATCAAGATTGAAAGGAAGAGAGCAGTACCTTAATGGTATTGAACTTGACTACCAAGGCAAATGTCTTTTAAAAGTCAATGCCATGGGTTTGTGTAGACCCTTGGCAACTAACCTTGCTTTGTATTTGAGTTGTATTTAATAATGAAAATTCACTTATAGTCCTCTGTGGTTTTTCCTTTAGATAGTTTAGTAACTTCTCAAGTCTCATTTTTCTCCAATGCATTCATCTCTTCTTGTATGGCAGCTTTCCATTTTGGAATTTTTATAGCTTCATAAACATTCTTGGGTAATTTCTTAGTTGTAAAATTTGCCACGAAAGTTTGCAAAGCAGGGGATAATCCATAATGAGAAATATAATTACTTATGGGGTATTTGGCTCATGATCTTGCCCCCTTCCTTAGAGCAATAGGAAGGTATAAATTTGCCAAGTCTTCCTCATGTTTAGGACTTGAAATTGAGGGAGATAAGTGGCTTGCTTAGGGGGTGTGCATTGTTGCTCCTCCATGCATTGCTGTTCAATTTGTTGTCCTTTTTTCTTCCTTGATTAAACCAATAGTTCTTTTTGCTCAGTGACATTAGGACAAGCCTGAGATTCATTTATAACAGATGATTGTTGCACAAGGACATGGTCAAGGATGTACAAAGGTTGAAAGTAGGATGGGACAGTAAGTGTTTTGGTCTTAAGTTCAGGTTGATGAGAAGGTTCAAAGTTGAGTCGAAACAGTCATTCTTGTGAGTTTAGGTGTTGAGTTCACCCTTGAATGGGTGTTTTGGGATAAAATGGTTGGGTTTCAAGAAAGGTAACATTTTTTAGTGATAGGTGAGTAACATATGTATCCCTTTTTTGTAGGAGAGTATACCAGAAAGATATTGATGGGTATTTAAGCAAAGTGGGGAACCCTCCTCCAAAAGCTAGCTATTGAGGTGGGAGAACCACCCTACTTAAATACCCCATTGAGCATCCCATACTACTCAATGTGGGACTTTGGTATCCCATACTACCTTGGTCTCCATCAATTGGCCGCCCTTGGAAAGCCGACGTCCCGACGGCTACACTCTGTGGCACTTCACTTGGCCTTCTTCCGGTCAGAACCCTCCATAGGTAGCCCTTTCTGAAGTCGCCGACCACCAGCTTTGATATCAATCGATGGGTATCTAAGCAAAGTGGGGAACCCTCCCCCGAAAGCTAGCTATTGAGATGGGAGAACTACCCTACTTAAATACCCCATTGAGCATCCCATACTACTCAATATGGGACTTTGGCATTCCATACTACCTTAGTCTCCATTAGATACACTTAAGGGCTTTGGGATCAAGTTTACTCCTATTATCAATATGATCAAAGAATGTATAGCCAAAGACTTTTTGGGGTAGGGTGGACATGGTAGGTGTATTTGGGAAAGTCTCAAGGAGTTTTTGACAAGGTATTTGGGAATTCAAGGTTTTGGATAGCATTAATTTTATGAGGCATGTGGCAATAAGAATGGCTATCCCTAAAAAAATTTTACATATATTTGAACTTTGAAGTGATCATGAAGGACTTGTTTACTTTTAAGATATGTCTATTTTTTCTTTCTGTTGCCCCATTTTGTTGTGGGATGTTGACATAAGAGCTTTGATGAATAATCTCACGATTGGTAAGGTAGTTTTGAAGGATTAAATTAAAGTAGTCCTTAGCATTGTTAGATCTTAGAACTTTAATTTTGGTTTGAAATTGGTTTTGAATGAGGATGTGAAAAATTTTTAATATGGTGGCAACTTTAGACTTCTCTTTTAGGAGGTACACCTATGTTGAATGAGTATGATCATTTATAAAGGTGACAATCTGCCTAGTCCCATTAATTTTTTTTACCCTAGACGGACTCCATATTTTGTTGTGAATAAGGGTGAATGATTGAGTTGGTTTGTAAATTTGAGGAGGGTAAGAACTTTTAATATCTTTGGTAGTTGACAAATCTTTTGTTGAAACTGAGAGATCTTTTAAGTAATTAATTGGGGATACATGTGTTTGTTTTAGAGATAATGGGTGTTTGGGTGACCTAAATGATAATGCTACATCATCAATTTATCAGGGACAGACTTCGTGGACAGAATAATCTTTGTCTTCTCTTGTGGTTGATGGAGGTAGAATAGGCCGGCATGCTCCCTAACACTGCCAATCATCTTCCCTGACGTCAAATCCTAAAATTGACACTCATTAGAATAGAACTTAGTCATGTAACTAAGATCCTTTGTAAGTTTGCTAATGGATAGCAGATTGCAAGTAAGCTTTGGGACTAAAAGCACATTATTTAAAACTAATTCATCAAATAATTCTACTAAACCGGTGCTTGTGACTTCACACAGATTCATTTGCAATTCTGATGACCATTTTCTCATTGCATGGGATGAAATCATCAAGAATAGTGACATCTCTTACCATGTGGTCAGTAGCACTTGAATATACGATCCATGTATTAGCACACTGACTTTTGGTGCTTAAAGCCATGGATATGTTACCTGATTGGGCAATGAGTCAACTACAAATATAGTCTTCAGTTATGACCTGAAATTAGTTCCAATTAGATTGTAACCTTTCTTCAGTATTTAGGCCATGGGATTTATGCTTCTTCTCTTCTACAGCTTTGCACAACTCATTGTGGGCTTGAACTTCCAACCACCTCACTGGGAAGCAATCAAAGGAGGATGAGTTGAATAGCTTTGGACGAACGACAGCAAAGGATGGCAGTTGATGCTCTGTCATGCTCAAGCGTGTGAGATGGAAGACAACAGGACTTGGTGGCGTGTGGAATGTCAGATGGCAGCCAGACTTTGGGATTCAGCCAATTGGCACCTTTTGAACGCTACTAGGGATGCATGTCCATTGTTTCTGAGGAGAGTATAGTCTTCATCTCTGGCTATCTCTCTCTCAGCATGTCCATGGCAATGGAATTGACCGTTGTCCTATCGCAGACAGGCATGGTTCAGGCATGTGTTAGCTTTGATACCATGTGAAAAATTAGAGTATGATGTTTAGTGTCTCTTATTATTCAAATGGATCAAGTGCAAGGGACTGAATGCTACAGACTTGCCAATCAGATCCCATGAAAAGTTCTAACAATAAATCAGAATTAAATACTCTATCTTGGGTGAAATACATGAGACGAGAAGTGGGAAATAAAACATTGACTATAGGGCAGCAAACAAGGACACAAATGGGGATCATAAAGGTTGAGGTAATAGCATGTGAAAAATATGTTCTCCAACGGTATTGAATCATAAGATTCAGTAAAATGTGAAAATTGTTTGAAATATAAAATATGGCATATGTATATCTTTATAATATGCATAAAATACTCAAGATAGTAAATCTACCCAATAGTTAAGAAATGTACTTAAACATAAGTCATATAAGCTGTGCTATTCTGTTTTGGCTTGAATTGCATGATTCATGTCCAATTCAGCCATTGATTTATTTCATTGGTTTTGTGACCTGTTATGAATCATAAGATTTGAATTGTGAATTGTACAATTCAAGACTACTTCCAATTTAACCGCTGATTTATATCGTTAGATTTATGACACATTACAAATTGTATGATTTTGATTACAACTATATACACTGCACTTATTGTTTATGTATCATAAAATAATGTGTACCTAACTCTAAAGTATTGTCCGTGAGAGGTGTCAAGAGTGATGTAAAGGAAGTGTTTTGCAAGAATGATTAGTCATCCAAAAATCAAAATAATTATGATTTATGTGAAGTTGGTACTTAAAATGAATATTCGCTTTTATCAGGAAATGCATGATAATAATCATTCTGGGCACCAATTCCAGAATACAATCCCTCACTTTATAATTTGCACATTTTGTTTATTGATTAAGCCTTATCCACAAATTTGAAAATGCTTGAATTGTGATAATTATTTTGTAAAATGCATTTGAGGAATACAGAAAAGTAATATTTGTTAATGGAATTCAATTTTGCTGCACTGTCAGTGTAGAGTTTTAGACTATTAGTGAACAATGTGAAGTGCATTATATAAAAGACTGCTAACAAATTTTACTGCCAGTGAAATACCTTAATCATTCTAATAATGTGTTACTTTCTTGTTTACTGATTGTGTATACAGTTCTACTCTGATAGTTGATCAAATTTAAAGTCTCTTTCATTTTCTATATCCTCATTAATTGTTATTTTGATATTTCCAACTTTATTGCGAAAGCCAAATGCTTTATGTATGAAAACCGCATTATCAAGCTGGCAATAAAATTTTCAGTATAAAGGTATAGGGAGGGTGAGTTGAAGAGGAGAGAAATGCTTTTTGGTGTGTATTTGGATGAGTTCGTGAGATAATTTCTTATATGATAAGCATGTTTTAAATTGGAACCATTGCAAATATGAAATAGCATTACAATATTCCATCCTAAGTAGCTTATTGTTGTAGTTACTTAATGATATAGATTTGAGTTAATCAGAATAAGTTGAAAATAGCTTATTTGGGTTCAATAAGCTGTTTTCATAAGATCATCCAAACATACATAGGTAAGCTGATGCGAGACCCACTAGGAACATGCCCTAGAAAACCTCCAACAATTTGAAACTTTGCCCGGGACCGGCTAGAAAACAAGAATGTTGGTCAAAGGAAAGACCCTAAGAGAACCTGTCTCTTAGAACCCTAGTCCCAAGACGCCACAAAGGAAGACCAATCCTTTGATAAGTCACGTGAACTTTCAGAGAACACAAAGAAGCAAAAGCCTCTCAAAGTATTGAATAATACTCAAGTTCATTCATGATTTTTAAAATAGAGTACAATAGGGAGCCTTTTATAGGCAAAGTTTCTAAAAGACTTAAAATCCTACTAAAACTAAAACTCTTAAAATCTAATTAGAAATATTTTAAACAATGCCTAAAATCAAGGAATAAGATTAAGATATTAATTTTAACTTAATCTCCTAGATAAGCTCCTTGACCAAGTTCAAAAAATAATATAATAATAAAAAAACGAAATTCAAAAAGAGTTCTAGTCAAAACTAGAGTCCTAATCAAAACTAATTAATATTAATGGGCTGGACATCTTGTATTTGAAATACTATTCACGTCCTCTAGCTTCAATGGGCTCTTTAAGCATCAACTTGGGCTTGAATAAGCATGATTAAGGCTCTATTTGCTTCCTCAATGCATGCACTAACATTATGGGTTTCTAATTCAGCAAATTGAAGCCCAATTGCTCTTTGTAGACGCTTAACTCTTCCTCTTGTCATTGGGCCATCTATTATCAAGTCTTTTTTCACACGAGCATCCTTCCTCACATGAGTCTGGTTTATATTACTTGGTGTTATTGCATCATAAGCTCTTGTAACGCTGAACTACTGCTGATAAGTAAAAAATGCCACTATCTAACAAGAATCACATGCTTGATGTATAGATACATGTATTCCGCTCTGGAAAAGGGTAAATTCAAGTTCAAAGTGCTAAGAAAATGAGAGAGGCCTGGGTTGAAAGGGATGGAAATATTAAATATAAAACATGTTGCTCTAGAAGAAATTGCAGCACTTAATACGGAAGACTGCTGAAGAATATTCATAGACAGGATCCAGATTGCTTATGATTTAGCCATTTAGGTTCATTTAACTGACCCCAAGAATTTGAAATTTAGTATTCTTGTTCAGATTAATATTTTAGGATTTTAATTTTTTGAGACACAATTGAGCTAATTAATTTGTCAGACTTGAAATGGATCATTTAAGATTATGTTATTTAAATCTCTGGATGTCAATTTTATCCTCATAGTTTGTTTGAGGATATCTGAGCATAGATGATTACTATGTTGCTTGGGTATGGGATACAACAATTCTTTAAAATTGTAGGATATGATTATGACAAAATATATTGTATAAATAATAAAATATGTATCATATATATATATATATATAAAATAACTTCTGGCAAGAATAAAAGTAAATAAGTAATATTTTGCAATGCATAATCAACCAACATAATAATTGAATTCACTAGAATAAATTTATTGCCCTTCTGATTTCTTGTAATATAGAAACTAAAGTCCTAAAACAAGGATCTTGTTTGTTAAATTAAAAGGACACATCCAAAATTAAAATTGTTAACATAATATGATTAATTCAACTGTAGTGATTATCACTAGCATGAGACGATCAATGACTCTAAATATTATACAATGTAATATGTTGAGATCTGCAACACAATACCCTCATCAGTCAAAGTCCACCAATGTGCCAATTAATCAGCTTACCAAGACGCCAAGTAAGGGCCCTCACCAACTTGAGCAAAACAGTGACCAGTATGGAGAGAGAAAATTTTGCAGGGAACAAGAGATTTAGGAAGAAGGCACTGCCAACCTTCAATAGTTGACTAGGTGAGCTTGTGACTTGCTGGGGAAGTGAAGAATGAAGTGATGGTCATGCAAGAAAAGCAAAGACAGAACTTTAAAGAGAGAATATGCAAAAATAGAGGACCAATGGAGGGTGAGGATTGGTGGTGAGTTGGAGGAGAAAAGACTCATGATCATGGATGGGGAAGAAACTGATACATATGGGTTATGTATTTTACCATGCTTAAATTGCACCCGTACTGCATACATACTTGACTTTTGCCGATCCTTTGCTTCATAGGTTGATTATTTTCTGAATATTAAAACATTGAGAAACAACTATCTAGCCACTTGATGTTGGTTATGGACTTGTTACTATCACCAGTTTTAGAATGAATAATGATGATAATGGCTGTTCTGATATGTTCGAATTCTGTGATTGATTGAGTATAATTATGCAATGATTACTTACGCTTTGGGTTTCAGATTCTTTAATTGAATTATAGTGGGACTGGAGCCTTGTTAAGCTATTTTTTTCCCCTTGTCTTCTTTGCTTTCTTTGTTTTGTGTTTCTTTTGCTGGGATTTCTTATTCTCCTTTTCCATTATTCATCATCTTTTTTCCAAACGCCCTTTCACTTATCACTGCACTAACTAGTTTGGATTTGCTGCAGCTTCGCCTGAACAGATATGGTCATATAATTGGCACTGAATATTTATCTGACCTTGTGGAGAAGGAACATACGGCTCACAAGCATGGTAATTTGTTGTTGCTTTATGCATGTAAATAATTTTCAACTCTAATTAAAAATTGCCATACAGGTTTTTATTCTTTGTTGTATTCAATTTTGTCCGATCAGTTTACTGATATTAGCTGCAGAATGTACAGGGTCTACAGACAGTAAATGCATTCACTTCTCTGACAAGCATTTCCTATTTGTGTTTAAAAAATATTAACCATAAATGTCTGACTGTAGAAAAAGGGCTGATGTGAGGGTTCCTGTACTTCCAGAGTTACCTATTTAATATATTTACTAAATGATGGGAGGAAACTTTTTCTTGTTAATCCTACTGGTTCTTGCTTCTTCATTAATCTCTTTTGATGTAATAAACTCAATGTTTATTCATGTAAAATTCAGGATAAAAACTGAAATATGATGAATGAGAAGGCTTGCATACACACAAGTTCTATGGCAGACCCTTTCTTCTCTTATTTCTAATACTTTGAAAATAGAAATTAAGTTCAAGATAAACTCCTAAAGATAATGATAAAAGATAGTTCTAAGACTTCTAAACGATAATAAATTCTATGACTTATAGACAATAATAAACTCCTAATCCCTTAGGTGTTTCATTTAGATCAGTTTCTCAACACACCACTCAAGATGAAGATTATGTGAAGCTTGTTACAAATAAAACCCAGTTGAAGAGAAAAACAACAAACTCAAATGAAAGAACTCAGAATTAGAAACTAGTCAGCATTCCCCCTTTAGAAGTTGAGGTTCTTGATGGCCTAGACCCTTCGGCACTAGGTAGCCCTTTCCTTGGTCACTTTTCCTTCTCTTTGGGTTCCACTTTCGTTGGTTTTCACATTGGAGTTCAGTGGTCCTGGATCCTTTGGGAGATCAACCAATGAGCAATAGTGACTTTCAATTGAATAATGATCACAAAGTTTAATTTGCAGTTGAACAATGGCCACAAAATTTTAACTTGTGACAACTTGCCACATACTTCAACCAGCATTTTGCATATTTGAAGTGAAACCATGACCACATAGCTCAATCAAACAACGATGAGCTTAACCAACATATAACTTCAGTTAACTTGTGCAACTGGAACTTCCCTTGGGCAACAAACTCTAGGATAAGCCAACTACAAAAAAGTAGAAAGTCCAGCATCTCCCCGCGTGCTGGGGTGGGTGGTGTTGGGGGAAAGAGTCAGAGATGACTGTTCAAGGTGTCTTGGGTGCAGTAGTGTGATTGTTGGCGTTTTGTATATCCACACGTGCCAATGCATGAAAATGAAGCAGCAGCAGAGTGATGGTGCATGGGGAAGAATTCTGGGTTTTGGTCATCTGAGTTGGACTGTTTGTAGGGTTTTGAAGGTGATTTAAGTGTTGTCAGTCCAAAAGGAACTCATTGAAAAAATTTTAAGTGGCCAAAAAATATTTAGAAGTCACCAGAAAAGTAGTCAGAATAAAATCAGAGCTATGCTGGAGAAAAGGAGGTGGAAGCTCCCTCAGAAAAGTGGTCAGAGCTCTAACCTTGAAAACTATAAGCTATGATGATTGGGAAGGTTTTCAAGCACCCTCGTACTGTGGCAACCCATCTCTTCTCCAACTTATAATACTCGGAGAATGTTGAAAGTGGTATACTGATTTGACTGATTAAGTCCCCCTTTTAGTGAATTTCTGCTCAAATCTGTCCCCTGTCCTCAAAATCTGGTGCGATTATAAAATAGCTTGTAATTTGTTGAGAAGTGAGAGGTGACAGCATAGGCTCCAGGTTCCATGTATCGGAAAAAGTCAATAAAATGCACAATCATGATAAATATTTTCAAAGAATCTTTTGCAATTGACTAATTTAATGGTTGGCGGGAGAAGACATCCAAGGATGAATGAAGTAGTATGTTAAAAGATTTATTTTTGTTCACATATAAGGTAAATCATATTCACTGAATTAAAGTTTTATTATGCATTATAACAAGTGTAATTCTCACATTTATTACCAGATGGGGGGAAAGATCATCATGAGGATTCCGAAAATAAGATTCATCTACAAGGCTTTGATGAATCTACTGAAAATACAGTCAAGAAGGTGAAGGAAGCATTAGCGAATGGGGAAGGATGCCGGGTAAAAACTCCACACTTATGTCATGGACCATTGTTTGTGGTCTACTTGTTGAACTGAAAAATCTGACTTTTTTTGATTCTCTTGTAGGTTTATGGTGTTTTAGATGTCCAAAGGGTTGCTGGAAATTTCCATATTTCAGTTCATGGACTAAACATATATGTTGCACAAATGGTTAGATATTTTTCCTTCCTCATTGATCTTATTTCATTTAGTGATTTGAAATATGCATATTGGAATTTTTGACAAAATTCACTTTTCTAAACATTACATGTAACTAGAGGGACTATGTCATTTTTTAAAATTATTTGAGGAATTGATTCCATGCTTATGGTTGGATGGCAGTATTTACTTGTCTAGAAAGAGTGAAAGGAGAAAGAGGAAATAGAAATACGAAAATTAAATAATACTTGCCTCAGAATGTATGATTATGATCAAGGAATCAGAGGTGGACAGTTTAAGACCTGTATGCTAACTCTATATAAGAGGAGATTACATAATTTTATTTTAGTTCAGCAGGGGTACTTTTTGATAGATTGGATTGGTCTTATTATATTGCACTCCGCAGGTTTACTTGGATTTTTAGGTCTCTTAGGAAAGATTTGATGTACAATTCAGTTTTTGAGATGGATTAGGTAAAAACTCCTGGGCCTGATAGCGCCACCTTTTTTTCTTGATACCTTTTGGGATGTCATTAAAGATCATTGACAAGAGCCTTGCAGGATTTATATGACATTGGGGAGTAATCTTAGGGTGTTATAAAAAAGTTTTAGTGGGGGAAAGTGTTTTACTTAGTCTCTTAGTGGAAAGCATTTTCCAATTTGAGAAGTGGAAGTTATTTTTCATTACCACAGTTGGGGTGTGTGTGTGTGTGTGTTTTCCTTTTTTATAAATTTCAGCCTTTATTTATTTATTTTAAAATTAATTATTGGTTATATATTGAGGGCGAGTCTTGGCGCAATGGTAAAGTTGCCGCTGAGTGACCTGGAGGTCACGGGTTCGAACTAAAAACAACTTCTCTGTAAAAAAAACAACAGGGGTAAAGCTGTATACAACTACCTTCCCCAGACCCCACCTAGTGGGAGCCTCATGCACTGGGCCGCCCTTTTTTATTGGTTATATATTGGAAAATGTGTCAATGTTTTGGCATGCTTTCTGGGACTAAACATATTGTCTTTTTAATTTCAAAATTTGTGGAGTAAAACTAAAGATTTTGCAAAAGGGGATCCAGTCTTTAGATATCGTGAACAGCTTTGATTTATCATCTTCTATTATTTGTTATCCCTAGCAAGCATGGAAGAGTGTAAATTGAGCTTGAACGCCCTGGATTTATTTAGAAACTAATTTCTATTATCCTAATCTTAAAATGGATTATTCACATAATTTACTTCAATGTGACTTCTGCGGATTCTTTGGGAGCTTTTTGCCTTAAATTTGATTAGAAAGATTCTTACTTGGTTTGTGAGATATCAGAAATCTTATTCAGTATTGGTGGTTTTCTGCAGATTTTTGGAGGATCAAAGAATGTGAATGTAAGTCACGTCATCCATGATTTGTCATTTGGCCCCAAATATCCAGGACTTCACAATCCACTGGATGGGACAACGAGAATTCTGCATGATACAAGTGGAACATTCAAATATTACATTAAGGTTCGAATATTGGTTTCTCTCTTGAATAATCAGTGAACCTGGTCTAGATAACAGTGTTTGCCTATTGCATGCTATTCTCTATTCATTTTGCCACATGTTGTTGCACAAGACTCTTCTGATACTTTGTTTATTGCAGAATAGCAACTTATATTTTTTCTCATATTTTTCCATTCCCTACTTTGATTAATCTTTTATAAAGCATGAAAACACCTATTTTTAGGCATGTTTGACTCTAGTCAGACATTGACACCACCAAGAAACACTGCAGAGACGTGCCTTACATCTGTCAGAATAATATATGTATATATATGTGTATATATATATATACACACACACATATACATTAATCTCGGACAGAGTTGGACCCAAAAAATGGAGAATAATTTCCCTAATATAGTTCACTATCTTTTTATTTAGTAGATTTTTTTTTCCAAAATAATAGTGTAGGGTACTTGAAATATAAGATAGTGCTGGTCATTGGAATATGTTTCAGTTGCCGGATTAGGAGTGGATAATATAAGATTGGTGCTATATCGGAGAAAAGGGTAGGGCTGGATCTCCCTTAGAGAAGTGGAAGGAGCTTTTTACCCCAAAAACTATAGAATGAGTTGAAGTCCCTAATTTATTGAAATTATTAGCATTCTTCTCTTGTCTGCCATCTTGGAGAAGAAACGGAGATACAAGATTACCAGTTGGATTGATTTCAAATTTTTATGTTTATGTGATCAACTTACTCAAAATTTTCTCATTATTTTGTATTAACTAATATATATATATATATATTATTTTGCAATTGAGGCTGCTAGAAGGTATCATGTAGTCATTCCTTTTTCATTGATTTTTTAGTGAATTACGTACAGATATATTTTTTCTGTTTACTGTAATGCAGGTTGTACCAACTGAATATAGGTATATCTCAAAAGAAGTTTTACCAACGAATCAGTTCTCAGTTACAGAATATTTTTCGTCCATGAATGAGCCTGATCGGAGCTGGCCAGGTTGGTTTTATGTTTGACTTTGTTTACTTCCGACCCTTTGTCTCTGATCATCTCTTCCATTTGTTGTCTGCAGCTGTCTACTTTTTGTATGATCTGTCACCTATTACTGTCACGATCAAAGAAGAGCGCCGTAGTTTTCTTCATTTCATTACTCGGCTTTGTGCAGTGCTGGGTGGAACCTTTGCCTTGACAGGTTTGTCTTTGATCACTGATTATGCACCGTTTGCATGTCATGATATTCTAACTGTAACTCCAAAGCTGAGGTATATTTTGTTGGACAAAAAATGACTTCTTCCTTACCCATACTGAAGAAAAAATCTGGGAAAGTTTACGGGATATGACTTCTATTTTTTGTGAAATTATCCGATTTTAATTTCAGAGAATGTTATGAAGTTAAACCAGATTACTCTCTCCGGTCTTGAAATATGACTTAAATTATGTCAATCTCTCCTACTATAAAAATATACATTCAGAGAAAATATTTTTTTTGAAATTAAATATAATTATAACACTCTTAAAGATAGGATTGATTTCTTTTATTAAAAATATGATTTATTAGAAAATATATTTCTTAAACTTTTGTTTCAATATTATTTATTCTGTTAAAAATTATAAAATTTAATTTATTCTGAAATTTTATTAGATTTATGACAATGCTTAAAGTATATTAATATATGTTTCATATACATGTTATTGTTGAAATTAAATATCATTAATTATTATCTTTGAATTTGTTAAATTTCTTTAAAAAAATATTTGGGAATATGAATATGTCTTTGTTTTCAATAATTATGTACTTTTTTTATCAAGTGATTTTACAATTTTTAAAATTTAGAAAAATTGCTATTTTTCATTAAATAATAGATACAAGCATATTTTAATCAAAATAAATATAATTGTAGTTTATTTTTTAGTTTCAAGAGAAATTTGTATATTTTCATAATAGAGTGAAGGATTGTGTAATTAAGTCAAGAATATTTTATCCAACAACTAAAATAATGCTGTTGTGTTTAGCATTTTATGCAAGAATGAAGCAAACCTTGACATGCAGTTCTCTCACCAGGAATCACAATTATGATATTCACAATTAATATCTGTCAAGTTGGTTAGCTTTCCATTTGTATCTCTTTCCTAGTGCATGTGTAAAACTCTACTATTACATCCACAGGGATGCTGGACCGTTGGATGTACAGACTTGTGGAAGCTATAACTAAACCAAACTCTAGAAGTGTGCTGCGGTAGATACGGGACCCTTGCATCTTCAAGGAATTTCAGGCATGAAAGGAATTCAAAGCCACTTTTGCATTTAAATGATGGTGGTGTAGTTGAAATCGAGAAATAGTTTTTTTTCTTCCTTTTTACCCCTCATGGATTTGTGACAGTGTGGTTCATATAATCCTTAATTATCTCTGTTGTGGAAGTCAGAGCTACTGTGTGTGTGTGCGTTTTTTTTTTCCCTCTTTTTTTCCTTCTCTGTAGAGCACAAATTTTGAGTAGTGATTAGTTGGGTTGTCATTTTGTCAGCTGTACAACTCTCTGTTATCCTTTAGAATTTTAACGGTATGTGCAGAACATAAGCGAAATATAATCATGAAAGGAATAAAAAAGTAATTTTGAAAATTAAAATTATTTTTATATTCATATTTTAAAAAAGTGATAAAATATTATTAATTAATGATTAAAAAATATAATAGTCATTGTATAAAAATTATATAAAAGATTATTCTTACGTAGGAATTATCAAAAGGGTCATTAGACTATGTATAGTTCAAGGGAGAAAAGAGGTTAGGAAAGGAAAAGAAAAACAAAAAATGATGTTTGATACACTTGCTTTCCTCTCCGCCGTACATGATTCCAAGATTAGGAGGAATTTGAATCCCCTTGCTGTTGCTTGGATGAAATGTCCATTCTTCGCTGCGTCATGTAATTGTGAGACTATTTTCCCTTCATGAAAAAACCGGTGGATGCAGCCATGGAAACAGTTGGTGAGAATAATGACCGACGCTGGAGAGTTCCAAAATTGCCTAGTAGATTGAACACAACAATTGTGGTTTATAAAGATTGCGTCCTTATCCTCGTTGAAAAGCTCCTTAGGCGATGTTCCTTCAAATTAATTGAATCTCAAACTTGAGTGGAAAGTCTCAGAACCACCTCCGGGAACTTCCCGGCGAACCTATTGTTATTGAGATGTAGTTCAAACAGTAGTTTCAGTCTATCAAACCTTGTGAGGAGCAGTGCCACAGAACCTGTTATAGTTGATATGGAAGAGAGCAAGATCCATAAGTAGTCCAAGCTCTTTTGGCAAATACCCAACAATACCACTGTGGTTGAGATCAGTGCTGGCAACGGTACGAATCTTGGGGTCGTGGAGCGCATAAGCACATTAAACCGTAGCATAGTTACAGACATTTGGTTCACCCAATCGGCAGTGAGATTTTGCGGATCCGAAAGAATGGCTTGCTTCCCAGCTTGTAAAACTACATAAGCACCTCTAATGCTATTGTTCTTGAAAACAAGAGATAGGTTGGCGGTAACATCTCCTCTGTTGCCGAACTCCTGTAGTGAAGAAGCTGACGTTGCCTGATGTACATGGCTTCAGCGTCAGTGAGAAGGAAGAAGATGAAATGGGTGGTCAATGCTTTCCTTCTTTAACTCCTGGCGTTTCCCGCAAGAAGGAAAAAGACGAAAAGCATTTGCAATTTTTAATTGTAAAACGTATTGTATTTTAATTTTTTTTAATTAGAGGTATTTTGGTTAATTTTACATATTACTTTTTGTTCTTAGTATTTTAATGTTACTAATTTTTTTTCTTTTTTTTTGCCGTACTAAATATTATTTTGGCTCCATAAGTTTTATTTTATTCTCATTTTTTTTCATTTTTATTCTTATCAAAATCCTTTCTACATAGGCTTTTAGTACATGTTTAACAGTATATCTTGGGATTAAGGTTATATTTGACAGTTTGGAAGGGAAGTGAATGGAATAGTTCAAAATGAAATGGAATAGAAAAGTAAGGAGTGGGATAAAAAAGTCTATTGATTAGAACTTTAACGAAAGAAGGGAATGAATTATTAATAGAATATAATGACTCATAAGTTATTTTTACAAATTATCCTTTGATTTTAGCAAATTTTTAGTCAAGGAAGATAAAATTGTAATTGTACTTTTTGTTTATTTTATTCCGTTCCAAATTCTATAATTTGGTGGAATGGGTTCTCTCAAATTAGATCTCTTTCATATTGGTTATGTCACTCATTAAACTTGTATTTTTTTTTTTTTTTGGGAATACTCAACCTCATTGCTAAAGACAACATAACCAACATAAGAGGATCTTAACATGAGATGATCTGTTTTTTCAATTTGAAAGGACAAAAAAAAAAAAAAAAGATTTTGAGTAATAATTAAGGGTCTTAAAATTCTTCTTTTATCATTCTACGTCATTCTTAAAAAAAAAATCGTTCAAATAAGGATTTATTCCAAATTGATCATTTTGCTCTTTGTCATTTCATGCCTTATTATGCATCCAAACATAGCCTAGAGGTATCTTTAAAGGAATGTTTGGATGGAAGATAAATGGAAAGAAAGAAAAAGAAAGTGAAATTTTAATTTTTTTAGATTTAAGTATAAATATTTTTTTTTTCTTTTAAGATATGTTTTGATTGAAGAAATTGGATGTAAAAAACAATGTTAATTTAAGTGATATAAAAAAATTAAAAAACTTTTATCCCTTTTTCTCCACTAAAATATACTGAGTTGGTGATGATAGGGTTTAATCTGACATAAGTAGCTTTAACACTAGGCTTGCTTGCTCGTTACCATGCTTCACCCCTTTGGGGAGTTTGCCTAAATTGTTGATTAGTTTGATTGGCGCTCTCAATTATCGATTAGCTTTGTAATGTGATATTTTTGAACCAGACTATCCTAAACATCTAAATGATCCACATGTATTATCATAACTAGGAAATAATTAATTCAATCGAAATGGTACCATATAGTACCACTTTCAAGTTGTACTATATGGCCATATTCTATTTTTCATGCCACATTATGGTTGAAGATAATTAATTCAGTTGTTGTGGTAGGACCCTTAGAGATTTTTCACCATATTCTTCATATGTCTATTCCTTCTCCGAGCTTAGGTTATGAAAAAGAAAAAAAAAAAGAATGGGGAAGAAAGTACCATCCATAACTGATTTTCTTATGAAAGTATAGTTTCATGCTTTTTCATGGAGGTTTGGGTGTGTTTGGGAGTTTGAATAGGATAGAAGAGAGAGTTGGAATAATTTCTAATAGGGATATGAAGCTAAATCAGACTAAGGACATGGGATTGTTATATGTGCGCATCGATTAAGTGTTCAGTTACAAAATACTCACTTTTTGGACCACTAAACAGTAAATAGACCATACTTTCTCAATACAAATTTAATGGATGAATAATTTGAAGTATTAGAAAGTAGACATCAATGACTTCAATTTGATATAGTATGGGCTCAATTTGGACAATCATAGCCCCTTAAACTCTTGCTCAAAATTTGCCCATCACATTCATTAATAAGGTCCAAGATGAGTTGGGCCTTTTATTTGGACTCCTAATTTCTGTAACCTCTTATGTGAGTCTTCCATCCTTCAATCCAATTGGACCTTTCTAGCATATTAGGTCTCTACAAAATAAAAGTCAAAACTTAGAATTTTCCCACATTTAATCATACAGTTTCTTATGATTAGCCCAAAATAATGAATTGGCCATAGAATAATAATATCAACCCCAAAATAATAACAAAATAGAAAATATTAAATCAATAATTATTCCAATTACTTGATAAGTTCTAAAAATTCTCCCTCTCCCTCCCTCTCTCTCTCTCTCTCTCTCTCTCTCTCTCTCTCTCTATATATATATATATATAATTGGGACTTATTATTCAAATCTATATCTCACAACCTCTTAAGCACAACCAAATTAATAATTTTTGGGTAATAAGGTCTTGAGCTAAGAAATGTTATATGGATAATTAAATTTGTATTAAAATGTTTGGCTTATAATGAAGCTATCTATTTGATTTTTTGATTATTTTGATGCAATTAAACTTCTAAATCTTGAATTCTTCTAATCTTCAATGCTTGAAACATTTATCTCTTGTTTGTTAATTCTTTGTGTTGAACAAATGTGGACACACCTTATGTGATGCTCATAGTCTTGGGGGAGTGCTCACATTACGAATTTGAATGTTTCCCACACATCAATCACAATCTTGGTCACGAATGATTGAACTACTCCCCTCTTGTGGACCATTAGAGTCCATCACTATCTTATTACTTGTCTAAAATCTCTGAAGCCCAATGATGGTGCCTTAAAATAACTATTAGAGAGAGAGAGAATTTATAAGTAGGAGAGGCTAATTTTTAAAGAGAAGTTCTATGAAATACATGAGTTTGATACCTCTACAAAAGGGATCTTGTTGAGTTTTATAGTACAACTCCTAAAAGCCCCTTTATTTATAGAGAGTTTCAATCCATTTAAAAATTGGATGGACTATATTTTATCAGAAACAAATTCTATGGATTAAATTTGAATAAAATAAATCTATTTCAAATTTAGTCAGCTAACTAAATTAAATTTTATATGGTTTGTAATTCAAATATTTATCTAATTAAGTTAGATAATTTAAGTGAATTCAGTTAATCTATTGAAATTAGAACTTATTTAATAATAATAATAATAATAATAACTTTAATTAATTATCATATAAATCACTATTATCAGAGCTTATCTGATTGTAGATAACTCCATTTGAATTTAATTGATCCCTTTATATTAAAACTTGTCTAATAATAACAAAAACAACAACAAGAACAAGAACAACAACAACTATTTATCTAATTAAATTAATTAATTACATAAATTAATTGATATACAAATGTTCATGCCATATGGATGTACCCCATATTCATTTGGAATATCTCCCACTAATAAGTCCAAAATTTACTTATATTTATGTGCTTATTTAAGGACTTATCACAAGTTTTTATTAGTATTATTAGGCATTTATATTAATTTTCTCTTACTTTGTAATAAGGTTGTAAATACTAGAAATTATTAGATTATATTAGTTTATAGTTTATTTTAAATAATTTTAAAAAATTAATCAATGACTAATAAAATTGGATTGTATTACAGATAATAAAATTGAGATTAGTATCTTGAAGAGTGCTAGAGTTTGCTTTAAGGAGAGCATACTTGGTTGCATTGTAGCTGCGATATGTCTCAACGCAATTGCAATGTGATTACCTTAGCCCTATGCATGGAGCTTATACTACAACTATGATACAATGCACCACAATTATGATGTGGTAACCATAAGTGAATTTTCAATGATATAAGATTAAATAGATTTAGAGGACATCACTTAGGGGACTTTTGGTATAGATTGACTAGTAGAGAGCTTAGAGGAAGTTTAGATACTAATCTTTTGATCATATTTACTACTGGTGAGGAGGAATTACCAGAAGAAGAGGTGCAAGAACAAGAACTCTAGATCTTCTTTGGTTTTTTCTTTTCTCAATCTTTCTCCAAAATGTCTAGTGATTATTTTCCTTTTGTATTTTTTGTTTTGTTACTTTAATTTAGGATTTTAGTTGTTATTGATAGGTAATTGTAGTTACTTGGATTGTTGTGATGATATATTGCTTCTTGTTATTATTACAAGGTTGTATAATTCGAGGTCTTCATGTCTTTTTGTGGTAATTGTTGATTTCAATTATTTATGGTAACCTACCTTAATTAAAAGGAACGTGGCTATTTTACATTAGTGATTTAGGATGATATAATAACCATAAAATTGAGTTGAGGTGTAGTATAATTGTGAGGCACGTCATTACACTTAGATATTTAAAATGACAATTGTACAATTCTTATGATGGTTCCTACAAGGTGCTTAATTAAGTAAACCAATGGTTTAGTTAAGTGCCAAGTAATTGTGAGGCACATTCAACCACTTAATTAAATCATAAGTTCATTAATCACTAAAGCATCTTATTAATAATTGAATTTAGGTGGATTTTAAGGGATATCCTAGGGAATATGATTAACAAGATAGATTGATAATTGCGAGGCATGTATTGAAAAATTAAGAACTTGCTAGCATTAATAATAGGCATTCGGTATTGAGGGCAGTCATGTCTTTTTTATCCATAGCTACTAAGTTTGGCTTTTGAGTCTTTTACACTTTGTGTCTTAAGCCTTAGGTCGTTTTATTATTATTTTTCATTTCACTAACACTTTGTGTAATGTCCGATTTTCGTCAAACGACAGAAACAGATGCGTTTTCAAAGTTAAGTCCCCTGAAATGAATAAGCAAGTCCCTCAAAATGAATTAGTTAATGTCCTAAAAAATTTAAGTAGCATTCTAGGCTCCTAAAATGAGAATCCTAGGCTCAGACGGAAAGAAAAAAGGGCTAGAATGAAAAAACGAAATTGAATAAAAGGTTGACGAAACGTAATGACATTTTTGTAATTTTGAACAACTTTTGAAATTATCATAGGAGGGCCTTTTAAATAAAAATTTTGAGTTCTACGGGGTTCTCAGAGGCCCTGAAAACTATGGGAAGTCCCAGGATAGTTAAAACCCCTCTGGTGGACGTTTTCCAATATTGGTTCACCCAAACTTTGACAAATTTATTTGGAAAGGTTTTAGCCCCAATTTGAGTGATCCCAAAGGTATTTTATTAAATTGGAACCTAAATTTTATAATGGAAAAGACAGTTATAAAAAAAGAGCTAAAAAGGACTAGAAACGAAAATGCCAAGACAAAGGAGCAAAATTGAAAATTTTGAAAAGTCTTTTTTAACCTCCCTATATATATATATGAGGTGCCCTAACTCCTCACTCATTTAGACATAATTGTTTCTTCCCTAAACCAGAGGAGAGAGCTAGGGTTTGAGGCACACCAAGAGAAGGAGTAAGGGAGGAGAAAAATAAGGCAAAAGGTATGGAATTTCTTGATTTTTTTATGCTTTTTCTTTAGTAAACCTCTTCTTCTCCACTTCCCTTTCTTTCCTATGGTTTTATTGAAGTTCTTGGATTTGTTTTGAGGGAAGAAAAAAGGAAAAAATTCGGATTTGAAGAGAGGAGGCCAAGGAAAGAAAGAATCAACCAAGAAACTAAGGAAAAATAAGGTAAATCTTCATTCCTATGGTAGCTACTTCTTCTTACCTTCCCTCCTTGGTTCGTCCAACATAAGGAGCTGCAAGAAGGCTTAGATTTTGGGCAGAACCAAGGGTGAATCTTAGGAGTTTAAGGGAGAAGAATAATGATATGCAAAGGAAACAACAAAAGAACCATTAGATTACAAGATGGAAAATCTAGGGTCTCAAGTGTCTCTTTAAAAATTTGCTTTGATATAATAATCCCTAGGCCTAAATGAGTGTTTGAATGAGCTCCTAAGATTCCTAGAAGGCTTCTCATATGCATCTTCCATCAAGAAAACAAAACAAGTTCTATGGATGCCAAGAAGATGCATAGGTTCGGCCAAGAGGGTTCTATGTACCTAGGGATAGTTTTAAATTTTTTCAACCCCATTTTTGAGTCATATATGATGAGTGAAGATGAGGGAAACCTTGGAAAAAATTTAGGAGGCCTAGATAATGAATTGGTGTCATAGGTTTCATAATATAACTTAAGGAAGCAACATGTAGTTAGGCTCTTTGTTTTAATTGTGTGATGACTCTAAGAGACTTAAAATGAGTCAAGAATCATAAATGAAAAGAAAAAATAGAGCTTAGAATTCAATGGATGGATGTTGCTTCATTAAGGTGTATTTAGGAATCATAAATGAGCTATAGGACAAAGTTAGAGTTCCAAGTAGATGTATGGCCTTATAAATGACTCCAAGAACTTAATTGGCTTCCATATATTGTGTTTAGGCCAAGAGAAACAAATCCCACACCTTTGTATGTGTGAGGCCGAGGAAGGGAAAGCATTTCCAAGAGAAAAAGTGTGTGGTTGCAATAAAGGTAACTCACTTCTCTTTCTCTCATGCATGAATGTGTGCTTAACTTGTTTTTGGATGTGTGTATATGTGTTTTAAGCTATGAAGAGTGTTCTAGCATGTGCGTGCATTGTAACACCCCCTAATTAATTAAGGTGTTAATCACGGACTAGATTAATAAGGAATAATTAATATGGGTTGAGATTTAATTGAGATAGAAATCCCATATAGACTTAAATTAATAGATCATGAGAAGAGGCTAATGGAGGCCCAATGGGTTAGGTGCAGACTCAACCCAATTTAGTGTGATGGAGGCTCAAAATCCACCTTGTATAGGTTCTTCTAAGTGGCCCAATAACCTTTGTGCAGACCCACATTCTTGAGCTCTTCAAACTTGGCCCAAACCTAATTAAACTTCAGCAACCCAATGTATAAGAACTGGCCCAACAAAATTCTGCAGCCCAACACTCTAAAAACTGGCCCAACAAGCAAAAATATGAAGCCCAAGTGAAGATGGACCTTGGAGCAACCCATGACCTATATTTGACTTAACTAAAACCCAACTTAAACCCTAATACTCCAACCACTTTCTCATTTGCTGAAACTCAAGGAAGCAAATTCGGAGCTTGGAGAGGAGGTTAGGATTTGGGGCAAGAATTCTGCATTTTCTTACATTTAGAGCAAAATTTAGCTAAGGTAATAGTTATACAACTTAATCTCCTCATCTTTCTCTTTAATTTAGCCCAATTAGTTTTTCATTTGGAGCATTTTCATCCTACCCAAAATTTGAAATGTGAGTGTTTGGGGATTTTCTCGGTGAAATTCGTAGGTTAAGGTTAGGGCTGACATTAGGTGAGTTTAAACCTTCTATTTTGATGCTTTATTTGTTAATTTGAGACCCCCATAGCTAATATATAAAATGGGTATTAATTCTGTACGAATTTGCTTAGGATTTTAGGTGGAATATTGAGTTTTCTGGTGAGGGACACTCTAATCTGAATTTGGGATTTGTGGTGGTTGTTGCAAAGTGTCTACAAGTGAGGTAACCGGGTTATATCAATTCCATGTATATATTTGATTTAATTTCATATGTTGCTATATATGAATGATTTGAAATGTTGAATGAATTGGTTGGCTATCTGTTGAATTGTGATTGGACCTTGTGAGTCTATGGTGGAGCTGTGGTGCGATTGCCATCCGTGCATGTGCTTCGATCGAGCACCAAGTTATGATCAAACCCAGATGCACTGAGCCTCGGTTGTGCTCAATAGGGAGTAGGTACCGTGGACGGGCCTCTCTTGGTGTTAATGGCCTTTAACATGTGATAATATGATTGCTAGTATGGGATAGTAATCATGATAGCCTAATTGTTTCATTTGCTGATATGATGGATATGATTTTGATATTGATTTTGATTCATGCATATATGCTAATTAAACTAGATATATAATGGAATTGCTTTAGTTACTGAGATTTATATCTCACCCCATTTTATGGGATTAATATTTCAGGTGAAGGTTCCTCGGGTAAGGATAAGGGTAAGCAAGTGGATGAACATCCATGAGCTGAGGCCGTGTGTGGGGAGCTACACTTGGTCTAAGTAGAATAGGGTAGATGCAATTTTGTTATTAGTTTACATAACATCATCATGTAATCATGTTGCCAAGTGTAGGCTTTCATATTTTGTTTGATTGAAATGTAACCGTTAAGGATTTAAATCTCATTGTAGTTGAATACTAATGTATGAACTTATAGCATTATATATGTATTTTTGTTGAGATTGTGATATGGATTATTATATGGGAATTATAGTTATATGATGTCTTGGATGTGAACATAAGCTATTGTTGAATGGAATCTTTATGGAATGTGCATGGGATGTCAATTGCTGCTAATGCATGTGTTCTTGCTATTATATATTCATGAATTTGCTGATATGAACTAGTTGGACAAGTAGGAAGTAGTATTTAAGTTTTGCAATAGTAATGGACGGATTAATGGGTAAACAGGGTAGATAAACACCATTAGAGTCACATAAAATAAGGAAAAGTGGACCTGGAGTGTCTCTAAGATGGGGTTTGGAGTGTAGGGGGCAAAATTTGGGTAATGTAGTCACAGGAGGGAGTTCCGCCGCGGCTAAGAAGGCTTCGCCGCGGCCAAATGAGAGACAAAGCTGAAGGGCGCCGCGGCATAACCAATCCCGCCGCGACGCAAGGGAAGAAAATTGGCCTAGGGAGTGACAGTGGCGAGGAGCGCCGCGGCTTGAGAAATCTCGCCGCGGCGCAGAGCGAAAAAAATCGCCCAGGAGGGTAACAAAACCAAAACTCACTGCAGTGATTATGTCCTGCCGCGGCGCGAGTCGAGAAAACAAAATAAGGGTTGGACAGAAGCAAAACTCGCCGCGGCGCAGATATATTGCGCCGAGGCGAGAATTGTGGGAGTCGAGAACATTAGTTCCATGAGGTGTTTCCGCCGCGGCACCACATAGGTTGGCCGCGACGAAGGTCCAACTCACCACGGTGATATGGTTGTATCATAAACCCTTTATGGTAGTAGGATTTCTTTTATTCAAATTTTGATTTGTGTGGTGGTATGGTGATGACCCTAACATCAAGGTTTAAATTTTTCTCATATTTTTACAATGTGATAGATTGTAACCACTCAAACTTTGATAATTAATTATTAATCATACATTTAACCATAATTACAGTGATTAGAAGGTAGGGTTGTCACATGCATATATATTATGGTACCATGATGTTGTAATATATTTTCAAATGATGCCTAGTATGTTTGCTTGGGTTTGCTTGAGTATGGTGAAGCCAAGAACCCTTAGCCATGGTGAGGATGAGCCAAGAACCCTTAAAATTGGTTGAGGCAAAGTAAAGAGTCTCTCAAGAGTGAGGTTGAGTCAAAACCTCTTAGAGAAAATGGGTGAGACAAGTCTAAAATCCATAAGAGAATGGGTGAGGCTAATCTACTTACTTGGCAAGCCTATGTATGCTTTGTATGACTTGTTCAAGTGCCAAGAATGCTTCTTGAATGATCATGTACTTTATGATGCTCATGCATCATTTTTAAGACTTATTTTACATTCTTTATGTGTGATTGAAAGGGGGATGAGCTATTGGTATTGTTTGAATCTTATTCCTTCCTCTCCAATGTCTTAACATGCTAGGTGGACCACATGAGCAAGGTAATGGAAGCCATCAAGTTGGAAGATAAGAGATTGACAACAAATTGCCTAGATTTTGCTTCTTTATGACCATGTGAGTGGCAAATGTTGTAATCCATTATTGTGTATGTCCTATTACCTTATGTACATATGTAATTATGCAAATGTATCATGTACAAATGAGATTTAATGTTATGTGTATGATATAGTGCATTTTGGACATTGAGGAGTCACTAGACTTGTATATTCTTGTGTATGGTTTGGGGTGAGAGAGAGTTTTCAATTTTTGGGTTTATGCACTTTTGAGAAACGTTTAGAATTTCATTTTGGTACATTCCCATGTGCTCAAGTGGTCATGGTTATCTTAGAACACAAAATGGACCATTTGGACCCCTCATATGACACAAAATGAGCCATTTTGCAACCCAATGTCAAGATCTCACCAAATAAACGAATTTGCCCATGAAATTTGGCATGCATATAGATCTTATCTAGATATTTTTGGGAAGCTAAAGACCAGATTATTTAGAGCTCTGTGGAATTAATTATGAATTTCCAAAATTGACATTTTTCTGTTGAATTGATGTAGACACTATTCATATGGTTAGAAACTTGGGCTATATCATTCATGGTCCAAATGATGTCTAATGCTCATGCAATTTTATAACCATAAACTAGACATGATAAGCTTTCCATGACTACTAAGATCACTCTAATTGGACCTCGGAGAGGGAGATATAAATTTTTGAAGTTGGAGGATAGTACCAGTAATGATAATCGACCTCTGGTACTGTTCTATCAATTTATGATAGCTAGTAGCCCCTGTTGTGGTTTGGATATATATTTAGCATAAATTAGATATCTGTAGCTTTCTAGAATGATAAATAATGCATGATTTTGATTTTTCTAGAATTAGTTATAATTTTTCAAAGTTTATAATAGTAACTTAAAATTTCTAGCTGAGGCTGCACCTAGTGTTTTTGTGTATACCATCCACTTACACGAGTTCTAGGCCACTTTAGATGGTTTTGAGTTGTATTAGTGTAATTAAATATAAGAATAAGATAAATAAGTCTAAATGGTCCATGGGACATCGAATAAAAATTTTATCCGCTACGCAACACGATTTATTTGTATTTTTCTATGGCTTGTCCTTGTGAAATCCTTATGCTTTTTGGAAATAGGCCTACATATGATGTAAGATGAGTCATAGAATCATAGTGTTACACTTCGCACTTGTTTTGGTCACTAGTACATTGGGATGCTATGTGTAGTCTAGGTTAGTTGTGAATATTTAGGTGTTTTCATTGCATTTTGTTCCTTATAGAAAAATTCCACATCATTCTTTAATTCCTTATGGGATCAATACTTAGAGTGAAATTCATTTTATATTACTTAAGTGATTTGTGCACTTGCTAGCAATATTCTTAGACAAAGTCTCGATATCATGAAATTAAGCATCATCCACTTATATACAGAGGCATCAACATGCAATCTCTCTTTCTGATGGTCTTGTTCTCACAATCGTGTGAGAGAAATGGAACATACTGTCTCTCTTTCTCTTTAGCAATGAATTTGGTTATCACTAGGTTATTGGAACTTTATAGCAAAAATTTTTTAGTGATGACAAAAAAGTCACCACTAAAAATGATATTTAGTTATGATAACAGTTGTTGCTAAAACTATTTAGCGGTGACAATTGTTGAAACTAAAGTTTTATTAATTTGATTTTTACAAAATATCATTGCTAAAAGGGTACTTTTAGTAGGAATATAATTTGTGACTAAAAGTACCCTTTTAGATGTTGCCCCTAAAAGAAACTTTTAGTAATAACAATAGTCGCAGCTAAAAGCATTTTATATTAATTTTTTTAAAGAAGTTATATGCTTTAAAGTAAATAATCTCATTATAATTTATAAAAGACCAGTTATGATATAATTGCTAAGCTTATACTTCCTATTCCTTGGATAGAAGAGGCAAAGTATTGATCACACAAATAGAAATAGTTTAGGAAGATAAAAAGATCACGTTAGAAAATTGATAATCAAGTTTCATGTTAACATTAGAGCGTATAACTATGACCTAAAAGAGATATCCCTTTAAAAGGTCCACTTTAATTCTTAAGGTTTGACCATTTTCATCCTTATTACCATCATATATAAAGACAACCCCTCAAACCAATAGCCATTAAATAATTTGGCATTATCGTAGGCAAAGAAAAAGAGAGTCTAGATTGACATGTTGTTGTGATTGTTGAACACCACAATATAAAGAGTGGTAGTTTGATATAAAACTTAGTGTACATAATTAACACAAAAAGACCATGTATAATAGTTAATGATACTATTAGGATTCATTGGGGCCTTTTTGAGTTATGATGCTTCAAATGTTGTTGTAGTGTTTGATGTTATCATCTTTTATTTCCCAATCTTCCAAAATAGAAGATAACATTTAGAAATGTCACACATTTTGTAACATCTAATACTCTAAATAGGATAATTAAGATTATTTAACTATAAATATTAAGCAAAAACTATAACATAAACATAATTAGTAAAAACAATAAAAGTTTGAACTAAATAAAACCTTTATGTTTGTTAATCTACTAGAACTAAAATTGAGAATCGAAACGAATGCTAAAGAAATAGGTGACCACACCTTGGTAAAAAGTAATTAAATCTTGCTTATAAATTATCTATGGACTTCCTATGATAATATAAATATTCCTCAGTGTCACTTGGGTTTCCTAGGTTTTCCCTAGAAGGTTATTAAATAACATGGAAATTAACTCACAAAAAGGTGGCCAATCTTGGAATGAATGATCTACTACCTTTGAGTGAGCGGTCAACTAATTGGATGTTTTCAATCAATCGGTCCTATGAGAACAATCAACTGATACCTTATAGAATGACCACTTTCTTGGGGTGTTATGCCAGTCGACTAGTACCTCATAGAATGCAATGTATGCATTTTAGGACCCAACTAGTCAATCACTCACCTTAAGCTAGTTAACTAGTCATATCAAAACTAGAAACCAAATTTTTTGCATAAGGAGAAAGCATTTAAACCTCTCATGGCAAGTTCTCCTTAACAAATCCAACACCCATTAACCATCTATAAGCATCTATAATGGACCTGACAATATACTAAGATTCACTTGCTTGAAATTTAATCATCTAGCTCTCATAATGCATCCATTTCTTAAGGTGCTCTATAAAACCCTAAAGCGACTTCCCATGGTTCTAAACCTATTCTAATTCTCATTAAAACCAATCCAACTTATTAAGGCAAATTTCAAATGACCATAGTTTCCTAAAACTAGTATTGCCAAGACTTAAACCCTTCTCAATTAAAATTTAAGCTAGAGACTTCCCATATTAGTAGGGTATACAACATAATCATTGGCCAATAACTCTCAATAGGTAGGACATACTAACAAGGTCCACTACTTCCCACAAATAGCCATAACACAGTAATGAGGTCCTCAGTTTTCTTATTTTATTATAACATACTAATTGTAACATTCTGAAATTAATTAACTAGAATTATAGAGAATTAAGGATTTAATTTGAGAAAATAAAGAATTATTTTGAGAATTAATAAAAATGATAGAAAAAAGAATTTTCAAAGAAAATAATTATTTGGGCACTTTTGAGTCAAATAATAATAATTTGATAATTTTTGGTAAAAATAAATTTAATTGAGGATTTTGAATTTAATTACGAGAAATTTATTAGAGGCACTTAGGAGAATTAAATTTGAGCTTAATATGACCTTGTTAAAAATGATTTTTGAAAACAAAGATGAAATATAAACTGCGACCCGACTTAGTTAGACTTAGTGGACTAAAGCCCAGTACTTAGATATGAGCCTAATTGGACAAAAATGCCCTTAGGTTAGCCACACTCATACTAAGCTCTAATATTAGTGTTGCCTACTCTACTTATTTAGAAAAATTACATGTTAGGTGGCTAAGGGGAGGTAAAAAACGCAGAAGATAGAAAAAGAGGTATGGTTCTTCACCTTCCAAGCTTTGATTTGTCAAGAAGACGTGAGTTTTGGCCAAGATGTGTGAAGGGAAACTTGTTCTACTCATCTTCCTTTACATTTTGAATTGAACTTATCATTTGGAGGTTTTTCATCAAACTCTAGGTATTGAGAGTTAGCGATTTTGATGCTTCCTTGTAAGATTTTTGGAGCTTAGAGTTAGTGAAACCATTGGGTAAATGCTTGCCTTCATTTTATAGTGTAACCTTGCTTAAATTTTATGCTATAGGCTATTTTTGGTATATGGCTGGGTGTTTATGTGAAAGTGAAGATAATGGAAGTAACCCATTGTGGACTTAGGTTGTTTTGGTCTCAAATTAACACCATTAGTTATATGGAAGATTGAGTAAGTGCCTCCTACCATTTTGTGATGTGTATGTGCTAAAATTTTATCATTTGGGTTGATTTTTAGTGCATGGCTATCATATGGTCGAAAATAGAGATGTTAGGAGTGACCCATTATTGGTTCTTGGTGGTTTGATCTTGAATTGGTGCAATTGACTCTTTAGAAATATGGGTAAGTGATTTTTAATGGATTCTTGATGAAATTGATCAACAGATAGAAAGCTCTTTTGCTAATGATGGTTAAATGATAATAACTATGCTTGTCTTATGCTTGGTGGGCCTTTAGATTATGTTAGTAGATAAAAGAAGAGTAATTGGGCTTCATTAAGGTAATTGGGGTTTTTAATTTCATATATATGTTTGTTTTAATCTTATAATTGTTGTACATCCTTGCTTTCTATGCCAAATGATTGGTTGGCTACTTGATTGTTTCAGACTGTGAGCATGTCCTTAGTGGAGCTATGATCATGTTACCACCTGTGTATTGTACTGTAATTGTGTACTGAGTTGTGATTAGACTCAATTGAATACACTGAGCTATGAGTGTGCTCAATAGGGAGTTAGTGCCATTAGACGGGCCTTTCCATTTATTTTTGGCTATTAACATGTTGTATGTGATTATTAGTATGGGACAATAGTTATTGGTAGTCCAACTTATTCATTTGTTGATTATATTAATGCTTTTGGTATTTCTTCGAATAGAAATGCATTATGGACCAATTTGCAAATCGAGCGAGCTCTCATGGGGGTTGCTCCTTCTTCTCGTCCACTCGGGAATGAAGCCTTCCCTTTCACTACATTGATTAATCTGTACATGTATATGAAATTTGCCTTTTATTATTGAGATTTTATATCTCATCTCAGTTATGGGCAATATTTTTAGGGATTAGACCTCTTAGTAGCAAGGAGAAGCTAATGGAAGCCTCTTGTGATGGTTTAATAGTGTATAGGCTTGAATATGTTTTTTAATTGGGTTTGTATAATAGGCATATTATTATTGCTCATTATGTTATATAATTGCCACATTTCATCATCTATTGCCAAGTATAAGGATTGATTATATAATTTAAGTCATTATGGGATTGGTACTCGTGATTGAATTTGGATGATTCTTAATGAGTACCCTAAAATTACATGACCTCTAAATATTTAGCATTTTAAAATTAATATTTGAACTATTAGTATAAGAGGCTTGGATGTTTGGGCTAGTTTAAATATGTACTTTACAATTACCCTAGGTGTTTGAGGAATTTAGGAGGTATATTTTGGATTTTGAGTTGTCACTTGAAAGTTTTAAAAGTAACTCTACTTTTACTATCATTATGATCATTTTATGCTCACATATGGTGTAAAGGGGCATCAATGCTTGACTAATTGTGGTTTTGAATTTGTTTGTGATTTAAGAGCCTTGGGAAAGAGCTTTTATTGCCCTGATCATGTGAAAGGTGAAATGGTTCAACCCTTTTGTGTTGCCATAGTAGATTTTGTTGTCATGAGTCATTATTAGGTAATTTTGAAGTGTGGCATGGTTATATTTTGAACTTGGGATTGTACCAAGTGTTGAGGGATGCAAACAAGTTCAACTTGTCAATTGAAACTTGCTCAAAGTGGTTTGATGACCTTAAGTGGTGTAAGGAGGATTTTAGGTCGTTATTAGAAGTCATATCATCTTATTTGTTGTTATAAGCCTTTATGTGTGATATTAGGAAGTGTTATAGTCATATTTTGAAATTGGGAATGTGTTAAAGTTTTGAGACAGTATACAAGTTCAATCAATTTGTTGAAATTTACTCAAAGAGATTTAGAGACATTGGCTAGTGTATTAGGGATTTTGGAGTTGCCACTTGGGGTGATATCTTGCCTTGCTATCATAAATGAATCTTGTGCTGATACGATATGTATTTTGGTTGGCGTGATTAGCTTTTAAATCCTTAGGCTATGTAAGGTATTTGGATAGAGATTATAGGAATGTAAACCCTTTAAAAACCTTGCCTTTTAGCCATTAAAAGTTCATAGGGTTGATATTGAGGTGGTAGCAACTTGTTGGTTTGCTCATTTAAGTGTTTGGGTGTAGCATGTATTTGACTCGTGGCCAAATTTTCTTAAGTCATAGCCAAAATGTGCTAGTAATGTTCCAGCAGCGAATTTGGCAGTGGAGTAAAAGTTTTTAGTGGTAGCACAAATGTTTGGCCCCAGCGCAAAAGTGTCTAGTAGCTAATTTGGTTGAGCCTTAAATATTTTTGATACGGTGCAAGTAAGTGGCCATGGTGTGAATATTCTAGCCGTAGTGTGAATTGTGCCTATGTAGGAAAATTGATCTAAATCCAAGTTTAGCCATAGCGTAAGTTCTTCATGTCATAGCATATGTGTAAAATTAAGCTTTCAAAAATTCCAGAAGCCAAATTGGTCGCGGCTTTACCATTCTAAGCCATGGCTTAGGCCCTAAAACCCTTCATTCAACCATAAAAATATGGCTTCCAACAAGTTAGTGATGAGTGGTGACTAGTAATCCAATATGTAAGAGTTTTTATACTTTTTTGGATGTAATTTGATTAAGATAAAAAGTGTTAACAAGAATTTTAATTTCCTAAGAACATAAATCCTCTTGTATGCCTTGTGAACACCGTATTTTGTCCGGGCATACTTCAAAAATAATGATAAAATTAAATTAATAAAAAAATAGATAGAAGTCAATAAAAAAGAAGAAGAAAACAATAGGCCCTTTTAGCTTTATAAGCTTAAAAATTAAAGGAGAAAGAATTCAAAAAAAAAAATCAAAAAAAGAAGGGAGTAAAAGCCAATCAATCCAAAATTAAAATCAAAGAGGGAGTAAAAGAAATAAAATAAAATAAAAATAAATTTTTTAGAATTAAAAAAAAATATACATACATAGAAAATCAAAAGAGACCAGAAAAGAAAAGAAAAATAAATCAAGAAAAAAAGGGAAAATAGAAAAGAAAAAGGAAAAGGAAGAAAAAGGAAGTGCAAAAAAAAAATATAATAGAAAAGAACAAAAAAAGATTAGGAAAGTCCAAATAAAAAAAGAGGGAAGGAATCCAACCCAGAACCAGTTCAGAAATTGGACCAAAAGGTAAAAGCCCAAAAAAATAGAAAACAAAAAAAAAGAATGGGCTGAACTAAATGGAGGCCCACTGGAAGACACAGTTAAGAAATTGGAGACCCATCTCGCTTAGCCTACAATTTCGGATCCTCTACCCTGTTAACCCGAATGGTAGGCCGGACTCTAAGAAACTGAAGGGAAATCAAAAGAAACCCTAGACGCATGGTCCCCCCCTTCTGTCTGCTTTGGCATTCTCTCACGCAACACCTCCAGAGGTGAGACGACGCGATTGTAAGAAAGGGAAACGCGAGCAGCAGTGCAAGAATTAGTGGAGCAGAGGGGTACAGAGATGGGGGGACCATGTGGGATCGCCTATAAAGGTGAAGGGTGGAGGAGTTTCTGAGGGGATTTTTTTTTAGGAGAGAAATCAGAGAGATGAAGGGGCTGAGTGAAAATTGCTGTGGGATTTTTAGTTTGGGATTGAGAGATTTGATATTGAAGAGACTGAGTGGGGGCTTTTTTGAGGAAGAAAAATCAAAGGGGAAAAGGAGACCGAGAGAGAGTTACTGGGAATTTTGGGTTTTAGCTGGGAGATTCGGTGTATTAGAGAGGCCGAATGAGTGTAGCAAGGATTTTGGGGGGTGTTTCGTTTCTCCTCTGGAGCCTGTAGAGGAGTTTGAAAACTAGAGGGAGAAGAGAGAGTTTTGGAGGAGTAATTTCAAGTTAGAAGGGGTACGAGAGAGAAGGGAAGCAAAATGTGAGGGAGAGCAATAACGATTAGGAACTTAGGGTTGAAGAACTTCTCAGATTGAAAAGGAAGAACTTGAGGCCAAGAATGAAGGAAGGATAAAAGGGGATCAACCGAAGAGAAAAAAAGCCCACTCGATTTTCGAAGCACCAAAGGTAAATTTTCTACACTCCCTCTTTACCCTAAAAATCTAGAATTACGAGTGCTGAATTGTTTTGAATGTTCTGTGTCATTGAATGTACTGTGAGTCTGTGGCTACTAGATTTTGATTATTTGGTTTTCCAATTTGTCTATTTTCCCCTATCTGGTTGATCTCCCTGTCTCTGCATCCTCTTGTGCCTTGATGCAAAAGATGTCAATATGCTCTGTGTGTTGAATCCAGTTGATTACTTGTTTGGGATAGTTGGATGTGCCGTGAGTCTGTGGCTACTGGAATTTGATTATTCGGATTTCTAATTCGTCTATTCTCCCCTGTTTGGTTTATCTCCCTATCTCTGCATCCTCTTGTGCCTTGATGCAAAAGATGTCGACATGCTCTGTGTGTTGAATCCAGTTGATTACCTGTTTGGGATAGTTGAGATTGAAATCTGGAATTTTAATTAATGTTAAAAATTGTTTAGATTCATGCTGTTTCTCAGAAATTAATCAATGCTTAAATATTACCGTTGATTCATGTTGGTGTTAGAAAATTTTGTTAGTCCTTGTTGTAGGATTTTAATATGGTGGTTAGAAAAGTGATACAGCAATTGCTTCGATTCTGTCTGGCTTCCTTATGTAATTAGGATATACTTTGTTAGTGTTAGGAGGTTTGGAATCTTCATGGTGTTAGTTGTTTGTATCCTTTTGATCATTAGTGTTTATTGATGCCATAGAGTTCTAAATGGTCTACTGTTGCGAATTTTTCTTTTCCCTATTTGTTTTTATTGCATTTCTGTGGAGTGTGCTGCCCATTTTGATAACACAAACACATTGATGGAGTGAAATGGGGGGACCTGACTACAGTACCCCAGGGACAACTGTATGGGCCTCGTTGGGAAAAGGATAATATGCTGAAGGATCAAGTTGTAATCCATGTACCCTTTTTTTATGGATTTTATTTTTATTTTTATTTTTATTTATTTTTTTATTTTTTGTACAGATTCAGTAAACCTGCCTAATAATGATATTGAATATTGGACACTAAACACCCATTTCACAAAGTATTTGCTGTTTTTTCAGTTTGGGTTTATTTTCTTAGTATAGCCGTGTGGGATTTCTTCTCCCCTTAGGCTAAAAGTCCATGTGTGGCAATGAAGCCTCGTTGGTGCCTTTTGGATGTAAGTTTACATCTTTATAATTTGGGCTTCAATGGCCCCATCCAAAGGTTTTTTTTTAAAAAAAAAAGAAAGAGAAAATAAGGAAAGCAAAAGAGGCCTAATATATATATATATATATATGAGAATAATAATGATGAAAATAAAAATGTCCAAACAAGCAAAAGGTCAAAAAAAAAAAAAAGAGAAGGGAAGAAAGAAAAACATGGAAAGGAGAAATTTTTACACATAAACACATATGGCAAAATTTGACTTCCTTTTTACACAAATAAACACCAAGAGGATCACTTAAATAATAATCACTACAATCAATCAACAAAAATCTTTGATCAAAAGAAAATAAAAGGCCAAAAACAAAGAAGTAAAACACAAATAAAAAAATGCACAAATTTCAACCCCAAAAAAAGAGAGAGAGAAGAACAACGAATCAAAAGGAAAAATGAAAAAACAAAAAATAATAATAATAAAAAATAAAAAAAATAATAAAATCACAAAATCACAAAATGATAACAAAAAAAAAAAAAAGAAAAAAAAGAAGGAAAAACAAAATGTAATACAGCATAAAAATTCACCAAAAGAAAAATATAGAAAACAAACATGATAGCAACAAAAGCAAATAGAAACAAAAAAAATAAAAAAAGGACAAAATGTAACCAAATAATAATAATAAAACAAAACGAAACAGAAATATAAAACAAAAAAGTTATAACATAAAAAAAAGAGATAAAAAATAAAATAATAAAAATAGAAAAACAATAATCAGAATAGAATACAAAACGAAAAAAAATATAAAAATAAATAAAAAAATGAATGACAAGAGAAAAAGAGAAAAGGTGGAAAGACAAGAAAAATAAAATTAAGTGTTCCTTTGGGCAAAATAAAACACCTCAACCCATTTCTAAATTTGTTTTATTTGCTAAGGGAGAAAGTAATTTTTATTTTTGTTGTCTTTTTATAAAAAAAAATGAGTCATATAAAATTTAAAATATATATATAATAAAAAAAACAAGAATAAAAAAATAAAAATAAAACATAAAAAGTTTGAAGATAAAAACACACACACACACACACTCAAACAAAATAAAGAAAAAAAAAAACAAACAAAAACAAAACAAAACATTAACCAAATACAATCTCCTATCGAACTACATGGACTTTGATCCCTCCTAAGGGGTACGTAGGCCCTAGGCTTTCATCCTAGGTCAAGTCCGCCTTTGTAAATAAATCATTTCTCTTTTAATTTCTTTCCTTTCCCTTTTATTTCAATTCTTGAATTTCTTTGTGTTTTATTTTAATTTCTTTCCTTTTTTCTACTTTGAACTTTATTTCCTTTATTTCTTATTCTACATGTGATTTGTTATAGAGAATTAAAATAGAATTAAGGCCGTTTTATTTTTGCACAACTAATTTAAGGTAACCGTTCTTAGTAACGAGTGTAGTAGGGTGCTTAACACCTTCCCTACTTACAATCAACTCTCGAATCCAAATCTGGTTTGTAGACTTTTTTTTTTTAAACTAAAAAGGTTTTTCCAAAGTTTTACCTTTTAAAAAATCAAAATTTTAGTGGCGACTCCTGAACCTACACATATTTCAATTTCGATTTCGGTTTTCGATTTCATTAAGAAAATCAAATTTTTCTTTGTATTTGATAAAGGCGCCACGTGTTCGCATTTTCGGGTGTGATAGTTTGACGACTCCACTGGGGATTGTTAGAGAGTCAAGCCCAAATTAAGTTAGCTGTGTAAAATATTATGGCCTTCTTTTATTTCTATTCTCCTTTTTATTTGTTGTTTGCCTCACATGGTTAGTGTAAATAACATGTCTTTCACATGCTTACTTCATATGTTTTATTTTCTTGATTGTGTACATGATATGTGTTAGGTTAGATAATATGTGGAATAAAACCTTAAGGTAGATGACCATGTTTGTATATAGTTTATTTCCTTTTTGCTTGTATCTTTGTATATACTTCTCTGTCTCTTGTTCTATCAATCTGCTTAGCAGATGAGGGTTGGGTAGTCTATAGGATGAAGGGTAAATGCTCTCCTCACACACATCATTGAGACACAAGTATCTCACACACGTTATGGGCCCTATACCCGGGTCTGAGTGTTTATTAGGTTAGTAGAGGTTTATATTGATTTTCTTGTGAAGCCCTGTGCTTCTTGAGGTTATCATGAAAACCTCACCTAACTTGTATCTTGTTATATGGATTGGACCTGTGTAGGATCTTTTTTTTTTCTCTCAAGGTCGAGTCCATATAATAAGATCCTCATCTTACGGTGAAGGTAATTTAGGGACCAATGATTAGGGGTCGCAGATTCGCCATGAAAATTTGCACTGATAGTCAAGCCATAGATGCTTCCTAAATAGGTAGAGCCAGATTTCTACAAACAAATGATCACAACCTAGGATCTATCCATATTAGGACAAAGGAGGGTGCTTCCAATCGTTTATACATTACCTCCATGCATCCAATGATATCCGTAGGAAAGATGACACATCGTCATTGTCTACTGAAATAGTTAATGGACAATTATGGTACCATTAGACATATATTAACTATGATGAAAGTACGCATTAGCTAAACCGACCCTTGCCTAGCGGGTTTCCGACCCCGGAAAGGCCATAACCATATTCTTTAGTCCCACAAAAAAGGGAACTCATTCAGCATACATTCATTTTCTTCACATATTCATAACATACAATAAAAATGAGGTAAGATAAGCTAATAAACAACGTCTAATCTATTTTTGTTAAAACAAATCTCCACAAAATAATGAATTTCCAATAGAAAATGGGCATTTCCAAAATTTTGAATGATTATAAAACCCATAGGTTTTGCATCACCAACGTGCGGATGTAATGTCTCGACTAGAGATTTGAATCTTTTTAAGGCATCAAATTGTGTAGAAGGGCATATTTCTCTCGATTTAATTGTTTCCTCTTATCTTTCATGGAATAATAGGTTCCTCAAGAAAGAGTGCAACATTTTCTATTATTTCTCATGTCGAGATGTTACATTTAAAGTCATAGTATGAATGTTAGTGGATTGTTATATTAACTTGCTAAACATCTCAGTGTTAATTACGTAGGGAGTTATTCCTTCTTAAATTGATCCTCACGCCTTTATTCTCTATGGGATAATAAATTCCTTGAGAATTGGGCAAGTTGTCAAGTTAACAGTAATGATACACCAACTAATGAGTTTTGAACTTCTTTGAAACAATAAACGATTATCTAGGTTGACTGGCATAATAGTGGTAATGGAACCTTTGGGCAATGGGCAATGGGCGATATCTAGATCTGAGGCAAATGAGCTTAGTTGCAACGAGAGTAAAGCTTAAAATCAAGGCAGAAGCTGAATCAGTTGAGAGTTTAATTGTCTTAAGCGGGAAATTTAACGGAAGGCATATTTGAGATTTTCGAAGGGATTATAGGGATATTCTAGACTTGCTGTGAATACCGGTCTAGCCCGAAGCACTTTCCGCCTTGGCCCAGTATTGGGATAGCTCACTAAGGTGTTTTACGTTCTCTACATTCCAGATTGCACCCACTCTAAAAGAATATGGGAGCTTCATGGATGCACCTATGGGAAAGGATGCTTCAGTTTACTACTATCCGAAGCATTTACCATCAAAGTGTACAGTGGCTCAAATCTTAGGGGAAGATCCTAGTAAAATTCAATTTCATCAGAGAGGACAGACTGAAGGCCTTTCAAGGAAGTATGTAGAAAGGTGTTTGGAGATCTCAACTAAAAAGGAAGACTGGGTGACTTTTAAGAGAGTCCTTGCTTTAGCCATATATGGGGTAGTGTTATTTCCATCGGCCATAGGGATAATGGATTTGGCGACCGTGAGTGTTCTATGGATGGTGGAAAATCATTGCGTAAATCTTATGCCTGCAGTTTTAGCAGAAACACTTTTGACGTTGAGCTTTTGTTAACCAGAAAATGGAGGGAAATTGAAGTGTTGGTTACAACTCCTCACAGTTTGGATGTTCAATCATATTTATGGGAGGAAGTATCAATTAGGTCATCGACATGACACCATACACCATCCGGTTAGGGATTTCCTTAATCGTGAAGGTTCTATCCTGTCATCTTAAAAAATGACTTGTGATGATTGGGCTCAATCCCTCGGTCAATTAGACAAAAACACGGTCTGGTGGAAGCTGGCTTGGTGGGAAAGTGAAGAAATCATATACTGTTATGGAGAATTCCTGAATGTATCTCTCATAAGCCCTCAAGGATGCATCAATTACAACCCATCGTTGTTCATCAACAGTTTGCATATAAACAAGATATTCCATCTGAGGAGGCAACGCAGTTGGTTCACTTTTATCATAATGATTCGGAAGCGAAGACGCTTTGTCAAAAAATAAGAAACGCGTGGATCCGAGTGATATGTAAAGAGAAATATGAACTGGGCAAGCGAATTGTAGCTACAACTAAAGAATACCAAGAGTGGCTGAAGGAGAGGACAAAAGGGACTAATCCTTCTTTTAGACCAACTGATCCCCTGCTCGGCAATGACTTGCAGATGATTAATGAGCAATTAGTAAGGCAAGTCGAAGAAAAAAAGGAAAAATTGAAAGGTTTAGAAGAAAAAAGACAAGAACGCCTGAGGAGTTTGAACCAGATGAGAAGTGAATGTGTAGCATTACGAGCAGAGGCGGATAGGGCAAAGAGATATAAGGGAAGTATGGGGACTATTGAGATGAAAAGGCTGAAAGAGGAAAATACAAGATTGAAAAATACGATTAAGGAAACTCAACAATGGTTAACCGAAAATGAAAAGAAGATGTGTATCGGTAGGGCCCAGTTGATGAAAGTCCTTAAAGAAAAGGATGTACTAGAGAGACAAATGCAGAAGCTTGAATCTAGTGGGACTAGACATGAACTTGATATGCTGGCCAGGAAATTGGATCAGAAAATGAATGAAATATCCATCATCAGAAGTGATAATGCCGTAGTAGTACAAAACTTAGTGGAACAACTTAATCAGCAAGCTGAGGCGATTGAGACATGGAAGACACTCCATGCAGAGCAAGCCGCAGAAAAGGAAAGGTTCCGGTCCTGGTTCAGAAAATTAATTCTCCTAGTCGACGAAATCCTCCCTAGTTTCACAAGCACATTGAAAGCAGCTGAAGGTTTAACTAATCCATTGAGTACACCAAAGGAAATGACAGAGTTCTTTTTGTTATGCAATGACATTGTAAATGAGTTGAAATACCTCAATAGTTGTTAGGTTTCAAAGAATACTGATGTAATGTATCACTTAGTACTTTGGTCTGAAAAACAAGAATTGTATTCTCCTTATGATTTGGAAATAGCTCAAATGAATACAAAGACCTGATCGTGTAAGGGTTTTAATTCCCTCTTATGTCAAGTGTCAACTTTCATATTCTTACATGGGTTAGTAAAATCCTTTAAGAATTAGAGGGTCCAAGGTTCCTTTGTCAATTGTGTCAAAGTGGTTAATCTAAATTAAATATATATATTAATGACGATAATAATAAAATAAAATAAGTACTTTCCAATATCACTAAATTTGTCTTCTTTATACAGAGAAAAGAATAGAAAGGGTCAAATAAAGCAAGACAATATTGTGCCTCTGAAACGCGTCCTATCTAACCAGACCCGTCCTACTAGGATATACGACACGCGTTCAAGACCCAAGCTTATGAAGGAGCATTAAGGAGGAGATAGTCAGAGAGTTAAGGAGGACACAATCGCACTGAATAATCGCATCACACCCATGGAGAACCAGATGGCCCAAATGAGTGAGATGATGAAGATGTTGTTGGAAACCTTCAAAGGAAAAGGCACTGATAACTCTGCCAGTGCATCTAGTCATCCACCTGTCACCGCACAAGTGGGAGTAAGCTCATCGGGAGTGGTTATAATTGAGGCACATTCTAATCGAGTACCTGCCCCTGTGTTACAATAGAAGAGTACACAAGATGCTCCTATGATGGCGGCTGACAAGCAGGTTCCCTGTGATGAAGCAAAAGATATACAAGACTTCCCCGGATATGATGATACGTATACCTTCCAGATCCCAACTATGGATGACAAAGGGAAGAATAATGACACCAAGGAAGATTGGGAAAGAGAATTAAGGGAGGTCAGGGACTAACTGCGTGATCTACAAGGTCCAACCATATGGGGGTCATTGGACATAGAAGAGTTGTGCTTAACTCCCGGAGTGTCCATTCCAAAGAAGTTTAAAGTTTCAGATTTCGACAAGTATGATGGCTCCGGCAATCCAATTTACCACCTCAAATCATACTGCACAAAGATGACTGTTTGGTCAAGGGACAAAAAGTTTCTGATAAATTTCTTCCCAGAGATTTTGACTGGGTCTGCCTTACTATGGTTTATGCAATTAGATCATTCTAAGATTCGCAAGTGGAGAGATCTCACAAATGCTTTTATGAAGTAATACAAATTCAATCTCGATACTGCTCCAACTAGGGAACAGCTAAAAAGAATGAGTAAGAAGCCAACTGAGTCGTTCAAAGAGTATACCCAAAGGTGGAGATTAATGGCTTCCCAAGTTCAGCCTCCAATAATTGGGTCTGAATTCTGCTCATATTTTATTCGGACATTGTCCGATCCATTTTACAAAATCATGTTGAGAACTCATGTTACCGACTTTACTGATTTAATTGAGATTGAGGAGAGAATTGACGCAGATATTCAAGACAGAAAGCTCGCATCCCCTTTGACAGAGGGTGGATTTAGGAAGGGTCAAGGTATGAAGAAGAAAGAGGGGGAGATAAGCTATGTCCAGCCTTCAAAACCATTCCTGCATCAACCTGTACCCTATCAGATTGGTAGGGGAGGCGAAGGCCAAAATCAGTATAGACCAGCAATGAATGGACATAGGCAACAGGAGAGGGGAGTTAATGTACGACCAAAAGACACTCATCCATGACCTAATTTCAGCTCAACCAATGCGAAGTTGTACCAGAAATTGTTGGAAGTAAAACTTATAGGGCCACAGTATGTGAAGGGATTACAACCGCTGTACCCAGCTTGGTATAACCCCAATGTCTCTTGTAAGTATCATATGGGAGTGCTAGGACACTCAATTGAGAATTGCACAATTTTCAAGAGGAACATGTTGGATTTGATTGAGTCTAACCATATTCAGCTTAAGTTTGGGAAAAATTCAATAATTTCTACCAATCCCCTACCTAGTCATGGGCGACAAGTGAACGCCATCGAAAATGAGTCAGGATTTTCCAAGAGCCCTGATACTATTGGGTTGCCCTTGAAGATTCTGATAGCTAATCTTCGATTAGCTGGGTACATGTCGAAATTGTCACCTGAAGAGTCTGTTAAAATAGTCATTAGGTCGCAGGCTATATTTTGTGACTATCACCAATAAAATACAGATCATGACATCGAGAACTGTGTACAGTTCCAAAAGGTATTAAAAGAATTAATGACCTTAGGTGTTGTGGTTGTAGGGAAGTCTAAAGAAGAAATTTGTGTAACAGATGAGAAATATGTTAATATTGTCATCCCTACTAAGCAGTTGAAAATAGTTATTTTGACGGTCAACGAGCCTTCTTCGATGGCAGTCCCATTCACTCTAAAACCATCACCAGTGATTGTTAACATGCCAGCCCCTTTTCCATATGAAAGTGATCGAGTTGTACCTTGGAGATATAAGGAGATCATTGAGCTTCCCTCGCATCAAACACTGATCGCTAAAGCGGAAGGAGAGCCAGTCACTAATATAGTCGAGGCTAGGAGGGTCACCCAAAGTGGTAGGGTCTATGCCCCTACTAATGCTGACCAACATCTGAAAGGAAAGGGCATTGATGCTAGCAGTCAGAGAGAGGAAAGAGAAGATAGTGCTGATGAGGAATTCTTAAAAATCATGAAGCAGAGCGAATATGACATAGTAAAACAATTGAAGAAAATCCCAGCTCGAATTTTGATGTGGTCCTTAGTCATGAGCTCGGAGGTGTATCGTCAGGCTCTGCAAAAAGTATTGGAGGAAGCGTATGTGGGGCCTGATGTTACCTTAGAAAAGGTTGCTAGCGTGATGAATATCGTTAAGACCACCTCTGCCATCTCATTTTTTGAAGAAGAAATTGTGGGGACATCTGTTAATTAACCTAAGGCCTTGCACATAACTTTGAAATGCAATGGTTTTGTAATCGCAAAGGTCCTAATTGATGGAGGGTTGGCACTCAATATTCTGCCATTGACCACTTTTGAGCAACTAGCAATAGGAACATCACATGTTGAAAAAAGTGACATGGTGGTTAGAGCGTTCAATGGTTCTAAAAGAGCGGTGATTGGCATTATCTGCCTGCCTTTGGAAATTGGACCAAAGCTATTTACAGTGGATTTTCAGGTAATGGACATTGATCCATCTTACACAATGCTGCTTGGGAGACCGTGGATCCACTCTGCCAATGCTATCCCTTCAACTGTTCATCAAAGGGTTAAATTCATTGACAAAGGGAGGATAATCACCATCAAAGGAGAAGAGGAAATAATGTTAAGTAAACCCAGTTCTCTGCCATATATCGAAGTTGCTGAACAAGAGATGGAAATGCCATTTCAAAGCCTAGAAATGGATGGACCCAAGCCTACTACGAGAAATGTCAATCAGATCGTGATGAAAATGTTAAAAAGGAGTGGGTTCCAATCTGGAAAGGGACTGGGGATACAACTGCAAGGAATTGAACGACCTATTACTCTCCCAAAAAATCCCAAGCGTCAAGGATTAGGATATGAAACTTTATTGCCAAACCAGCTGGGAGTACAACCAAGCATAAAAGGAAATAAAGGGCAAGAAAAGCAGAAAATTCCCCATATCAGGGAAACTTTTCCAAGTCCTTCAGAGGTCACGAACCACTTAAACATCTCAATGGTTGACGACGAGGTCATGCAAGGAGTTAAGCTTGGATCGTGGTCGATGACTCCGGGGAAAGATTAGATAACTGGAAAATCGAGGATATCACTGATGTCGTAACTTTAGAGTAATTGTTATGATCGCGTTGTTCCTTTGTTTTAATTTGTCTAAGACATTTTTCTTTACAATTTCAGCCAGTACTTTATGAATGATAGTGGTATTTTGTGAATGAAATTAAAGTCCTTGGATATCCTACCTTTTCTTTCTACACATTTTCCTGCTTGTTCATTTTCCTTTTTATTTCTTCCCCTAAGAAATCATTTTCCTTAGGACTCCTGTCCAACGCAGAAGTCCTCGAGCCCCGACTAAGTGATTTATGTGTTACTACAGATATGCATGATTCCAAATTTGATAATGAAGAATTAACCTAAATCTTCGAAAAAATACTTGATTATGAAGATAAAGGGATATGCCCACATGAAGAAATAGTTGAAAATATTAACTTAGGGACAGAGAAAGATAAAATGGAGATTCAAATGGTAGATAATCCAGAAAAGAAGGAAATGGTTCGGCTTTTTAAGGAATACATGGACATCTTTGCATGGTCTTATCAAGACATGCCTGGACTCGACCCAGAGATTGCCTCTCATGAGATTCCTTTATTCCCGAATGTTGAGCCAAAGAAGCAAAAATTGAAGAGAATAAGCCCTGACATGTCTTTAAAAATCAAAGAAGAGGTCATGAAACAATTAGAGGTAGGATTTCTCCGAGTGTCCACATACCCTCAATGGGTGGTAAACATTGTACTAGTCCCGAAAAAAGATGGAAGAGTTCTCATGTATGTTGATTATAGGGATTTGAACAGAGGGAGCCCAAAGGATGATTTTTCGTTGTCCCACATTGATGTTTTAGTTGATAATATAGCACGCGCCCATCGGTATTCCTTCATGGATGGTTACTCAGGGTACAATCAAATCCCTATGCATAAAGATCATAAAGAGAAGACTACTTTTATTACACCATGGGGAACATATTGTTATAGAGTGATGCCATTTGGATTAAAGAATGCAGGAGCCACCTATCAACGGGCCATGATGGCACTCTTTCATGATATGATACACAAGGAGGTTGAAGTGTATGTTGATGATATGGTGGCTAAATCTGGAAAAGGGGAAAGCCACGTGGCAGTTCTGAGAAGACCATTTGAAAGGTTGCATGAATACAAACTCCACTTAAACCCCAACAAATGTATCTTTGGGGCTTTAACTAGAAAATTATTGGGTTTCATGGTAAGCCAGAGGGGAATAGAGGTAGATCTCGATAAAGTAAAAGTGATTCAAGAAATGCCATCTCCCTAAATAGAAAAAGAGGTCTGAAGTTTTCTGGGATTGTTAAATTACATAGTAAGATTAATTGCCAACTTAACTACAACCTGTGAGCCGATTTTCAAATTGCTAAAAAAGAATTACATTGGAGGATGGGATAGTAACTGTTAATAAGCTTTTGACAAAATTAAAGAATATCTCTTAAATCCCCCAATTCTGGTTCCACCCACACAAGGATGACCGTTGATCCTTTATTTAACCATCTTGCTGAGATCGATGGGGGATGTATTGGGACAACATGATGCCTCCAGAAGGAAAGAACAAGTAATTTATTACTTGAGTAAGAAATTTAATGAATGTGAGGCCTGCTACCCATTGATCAAGAAGACTTACTGCAGGTTAGTGTGGACCACTAGGCGTTTGCGGTAGTACATGCTCTATTTTACCACTTGGCTGATCTCTCAGATGGATCCCATCAAATATATTTTTGAAAGCCCACACATTTTTGGGAGAGTCTTGAAGTGGCAAGTGATTCTATCCCTGTATGATATCGAGTATATGATGTAAAAGTCTGTGAAAGGTAGTGTTATAGTGGATTACTTGGTTAAAAATCCCTTGGATGAGTACCAACCATTGGACTTCCATTTCCCTGACGAGGACATATTAGCTATTGAGGGTGATAAAGATGAAAGAGGTGATAATGATGGGCAGTAGAAGATGTATTTTGATAGGGCTGCAAACATGTATGGCTATGGTATTGGAGCAGTAGTTATATCCTCTGAAGGAAAACAATCCCAGTGGCCATTAAATTGGAGTTTGAATGCACTAATAACGTAGCTGAATATGAAGCTTGCATCAATGGGCCAAATGCTGCTGTAACTTTGGGTATAAAAAGTCTCGAGGTTTATGGTGACTCAGCTCTTATAATTCATTAGGTGACTGGAGAATGGCAAACCAAGGACTCAAAACTGATTCGATATTAGAAATTTCTGGCTCAATTAATCAAGCAATTTGAAGAAATCAATTTTCATCATGTCACCCGAGACAAGAATCAATTTGCAGATGCTTTAGCCACCTTAGCAGTGATGATCTGACTCGACTATGGAGTTCAGGTCCAGCCACTCTGAGTGGAAGCCAAAGATTTACCAGCGTATTACTTAAATATAGAAGAAAAGCATGACGGGCGACTTTGGTATCATGACGTTAAAACTTATATGATAAGCAGGCAATACCCAGTTGAGGCCGCTGAAAGTGATAAAAAAGCTATCCGACGTCTAGCTATGAATTTCTTCATCAGCAATAGGATCCTGTACAAGAGAAGTCACGATGGCACGTTGTTACGGTGTGTGGATGCGAGGGAAGCCCAAAAGATAGTCATGGAAGTGCATGAAGGAATATGTGGTACACATACAAACGGGCTCATGTTGGCCAAACAGATCCAGAGATGTGGATATTTTTTATTAACAATGGAGAAGGATTGCATTGATTATGTTTGAAAGTGTTATAAATGTCAAATATACTCAGACAAAATGAACGCGCCACCAGTTTCATTGCACAATCTAGTAGCACCTTGGCCATTCTCTATGTGGGGCATTGATGTAATCGGCTCGATTAATCCCAAGGCTTCAAATGGACATCGTTTCATTTTAGTTGCTATTGATTATTTCATCAAGTGGATAGAAGCTAATTCTTTCGCTAGTGTTACTCAAAAGGCTTTCTGCAAGTTCCTCAAAACGAACATCATTTGCCGTTATGGGATACCTGAAAAAATCATCACAGATAATACTGCTAACCTAAATGGAACAGAAATCTCCAAACTCTGTGAACAATTTAAGATTAAGCATCATAATTCAGCACCGTATCGACCACAGATGAATGGAGCAGTAGAGGCGGCAAATAAGAACATAAAGAAGATCATTGCTAAAATGACAGTCACTTACAAAGATTTGCATGATATGCTTCCGTATGCATTGCACGGTTATCACATGACTGTGCGTACATCTACTGGGGCAACTCCGTACTCTCTGGTTTATGGAATGGAAGATGTCACACCTATTGAGGTTGAAATCCTGACCTTACGGGTATTAATTGAATCCAATTTAGATGAAAGTGATTGGGTGAAGGCTCGGTATGAACAGTTGAATATGATTAAGGGGCGAAGACTTACTGCTATATGCCATGGGCAGTTGTATCAAAAGAGGGTGGCACGAGCTTTCGATAAAAAGATTCGTCCTAGAGAGTTCAACGTTGGTGAATTAGTTCTTAAAAGAATCTCGCCAAACCAGGATGATACTCGGGGCAAATGGGCTCCTACCTATGAAGGGCCTTACATTGTGAAGCATGCTTTCTCAGGAGGGGCATTAGTTTTGATGGATATGGACGGTCGTGAATTGCCTAAGCCTTTCAACTCAGATGCAGTAAAAAAATATTTTGCATAAAGAAAATAGGGAGGCTCGCTAGGCTAAAAATCCAAATGGGGGGCCTATGCAAAAGTTAGAGAACAATAATAGCTCGCTAGGCTGAAAATCTGAAAGGGTGGCCTAGGCAAAAATTAGAGCTGAAAATAAAAAAAAGAGGAGAAAAGAGAAAAAGGAAAAGAGAAAAGAAAAGAAGAGGAGGAAGGAAAAGAAAGGCTCGCCAAGTATTATGGGAAAATGCTTAGGTAAAAGGTAAGGCAGATTCTGAAGTCCAAGTTGGGTCAAAGTGCGGGAGTAGCAGGTCTCACATTAGATTCGGTAGAATGCATGTCTTGTATAACGCAAAGGATCATCTTGTAGGGGCAGACAGGGCTAATTGTAGAGGACATTCCTCAAAAGAACTTCTCAATTCTATTTCTTTTCTTTTTCTATGCTTCAAATTACCTGTTGTCTTAACTCTTACATACTTAATAAACTTCTAATTGGAACTCATTTTTCCAATGATTTCTATTTTAGCTATGAGTCATCGTTCATTCATATGGCAACCGCTACATTCATGTTTTTTTCTCTAAATAAATTAATAACTAAGGAATGACAATTGTCAAAGCAACTACTTGGCATGTCAGTGTTAAGGCCCTCTTTAGACTAATTGTCTTAATCACTACCGGAAGGATAGACCAAAATCAAATATCAAATGACTTTCATTGACATGCCATCTTCATCTCAAACTTAATCATCAAGACATTCATGAATTATGTGATGACTTCTCTTCCCAAGAAGAGAAATGAAAAAGATAACTGTAGTTTCCAAGCTAAAGTATAAAAGACTATGTTGGTGAAGCATCAGGAGTTCCTGATTGGATGAAAGTCAAAGTACCAAGAGTCTGGTTACATGGGTAGCGTTCTAAGAGGACAATACACTTTGTCTCTGTAGTTGGTTAGTTAAAAATTCAACGCTTGGTAATGACCCGAACTAGCATTTTCTAAAAAAAACAAAAAACAATAAAAATAAAAAATAACCAAAACAAAAAAAACATACAAAAATAATAATAATGACATTTTTTTAATAAATGAATAAATAAATGAAAACAAAACGAAAAAGCAAGATGAGAGGATAGTACAACAAATGAAACCAATGAATAATAGTTTGTCGCTGTCATGCACACATTCAAATTGGGGGCAAGCAACTATCGAATAAAATGACCCACATGTCCTTCATCCTTTGCACAGGAAATAGAAATCATATTAGAGTAACATCCACATGTCTCATGTTTCTGGATTACCTTCATCCACCGAATCCATAGGTTATATTCCTTACGAGGTTCTGTTCATACATCATGCATTTACCATGCATTTCGCATATACACATGCATCCTCAAAGTCCTACACAGAATAGGCACCCAAAGTCCTACACAGAATAGGCACCCAAAGTCCTGCGAAGAACAGACGCCTTTAAGTCCTACGCAGAATAGGCACCCAAAGTCCTACGTAGAATATGCACTCAAAGTCTTGCAAAGAATAGGCACCCTTAAGTCCTACGCAGAATAGGCACCCAAAGTCCTGTGAAGAACAAGCACCTTTAAGTCCTACGCAGAATAGGCACCCAAAGTCCTACGCAGAATAGGCATCCAAAGTCCTGCGAAGAACAGGCGCCCTTAAGTCTTACGCAGAATAGGCACCCAAAGTCCTACACAGAATAGGCTCCCAAAGTCCTCAGAAGAATAGGCGCCCTCAAAGTCCTACGCAGAATAGGCACCCAAAGTCCTACACAGAATAGGCACCCAAAGTCCTCCGAAGAACAGGTGCCCTCAAAGTCCTACGCAGAATAGGACCTCAAAGTCCTACATAGAATAGGCACCCAAAGTCTTGCAAAGAACAGGCGCCCTTAAGTCTTATGCAGAATAGGCACCCAAAGTCCTGCGAAGAACAAGCACCCTTAAGTCTTACGCAGAATAGACACCCAAAGTCCTACGCAGAATAGGCACTCAAAGTCCTGTGAAGAACAGACGCCCTTAAGTCCTACGTAGAATAGGCACCCAAAGTCCTGCAAAAAATAGGTGCCCTTAAATCCTACGCAGAATAGGCACCCAAAGTCCTACATAGAATAGGCACTCAAAGTCCTGCGAAGAACAGGCACCTTTAAGTTCTACACAGAATAAGCACCCAAAGTTCTACGCAAAATAGGCACCCAAAGTCCTGTGAAGAACAGGCACCTTTAAGTCCTACGCAGAATAGGCACCCAAAGTCCTGAGAAGAGCAGGCGCCCTTAAGTCCTATGCAGAATAGGCACCCAAAGTCCTGCGAAGAGCAGGCGCCCTTAAGTCCTATGCAGAATAGGCACCCAAAGTCCTACGTAGAATAGGTACTCAAAGTCCTGTGAAGAACAGGCACCCAAAGTCTTACGCAGAATAGGCACCCCCAAAGTCCTATGTAGAATATGCACCAATAAAAGTCTTGCCATACCAGACACTCCAAAATCTTGTATAACTTGAGTCTAAGTTCAAATATCTTGTACGTGCAAGCATTTTTTTATCAAGTTCCAGTACCTCCAGGTAAATTAATTCCCTTGGATTTATTAACTCCCCAAACAAAATATACGTTTCCATCTTTACTTATTCTTAAGCTAAGGATATCAAAATTACATTTTCGATCTCCTTGCTTAAAGAATAAGTAAAGAAGGGCAGTTTGTAAATATCATATTTTGTTTGGGTCATTCTTTCCTCTTACGGGTTGTCAGAAAGCAATCAAATCACCCTAGACAAAATACATGTTCTTATCTTTACTTATTTCTTATGCAAAACATATCAAAAATTATATTTTTAATTTCTTTGCTCAAGAAACAAGTAAAGAGGGGCAACTGTGAACACCGTATTTTGTCCGGGCATACTTCAAAAATAATGATAAAATTAAACTAATAAAAAAAATAGATAGAAGTAAAAAAAAAGAAGAAGAAAACAATAGGCCCTTTTAGTTTCATAAGCTTAAAAATTAAAGGAGAAAGAACTCAAAAAAAATCAAAAAAAGAAGGGAGTAAAAGCCAATCAATCCAAAATTAAAATCAAAGGAGTAAAAAAATTTTTTTTTTAGAATTAAAAAAAAATATACATACATAGAAAATCAAAAGAGACCAGAAAAGAAAAGAAAAATCAATCAAGAAAAAAAAGGTAAAATAGAAAAGAAAAAGGAAAAGGAAGAAAAAGGAAGTGCAAAAAAAATATATAATAGAAAAGAACAAGAAAAGATTAGGAAAGTCCAAATAAAAAAAAAGGGAAGGAATCCAACCCAGAACTAGTTCAGAAATTGGACTAAAAGGTAAAAGCCCAAAAAAAAAGAAAAAAAAAAGAATGGGCTGAACTAAATGGAGGCCCACTGGAAGAGACAGTTAAGAAATTGGAGGCCCATCTCGCTCGGCCCACAATTCCGGATCCTTTGCCCCGTTAACCCGAATGGTAGGCCGGACTCCACGAAATAGAAGGGAAACTAAAAGAAACCCTAGACGCCTGGTCCCCCCTTTTATCTGCTCTGGCATTATCTCGCGCAACACCTCCAGAGGCGAGACGACGTGATCATACGAAAGGGAAACGTGAGCAGCAGTGCAGGAATTAGTGGAGCAGAGGGGTACGGAGATGGGGGGACCATGTGGGATCGCCTATAAAGGCAAAGGGAGGAGGAGTTTCTGAGGGGATTTTTTTTTTGGGAGAGAAATCGGAGAGACGAAGGGGCCGAGTGAAAATTGCTGCGGGATTTTTGGGTTGGGACTGAGAGATTTGATATTGAAGAGACTGAGTAGGGGCTTTTTCAAGGAAGAAAAATCAAAGGGGAAAAGGAGACCAAGAGAGAGTTACTGGGAATTTTAGGTTTTAACTGGGAGATTCGGTGTATTAGAGAGGCCAGATGAGTGTAGCGAGGATTCTAGGGGGTGTTTCGTTTCTCCTCTAGAGGCTGTAGAGGAGTTTGAAAACTAGAGGGAGAAGAGAGAGTTTCAGAGGAGTAATTTCAGGTTAGAAGGGGTACGAGAGGGAAGAAGGGAAGCAGAGTGTGAGGGAGAGCAATAACGATTAGGAACTTAGGGTTGAAGAACTTCTCAGATTGAAAAGGAAGAACTCAAGGCCAAGAACGAAGGAAGGATAAAAGGGGATCAACTGAAGAGAAAAAAAGCCCACTCGATTTTCGAAGCACCGAAGGTAAATTTTCTACACTCCCCCGTTACCCTAAGAATCTAGAATTACGAGTGCTAAATTGTTTTGAATGTTCTGTGTCATTGAATGTGCTGTGAGTCTGTGGCTACTAGATTTTGATTATTTGGTTTTCCAATTCATCTATTTTCCCCTGTCTGGTCAATCTCCTTGTCTCTGCATCCTCTTGTGCCTTGATGCAAAAGATGTCGATATGCTCTGTGTTGAATCTAGTTGATTACTTGTTTGGGATAGTTGGATGTGCTGTGAGTCTGTGGCTACTGGATTTTGATTATTCAGATTTCTAATTCGTCTATTCTCCCCTGTTTGGTTTATCTCCCTGTCTCTGCATCCTCTTGTGCCTTGATGCAAAAGATGTCGATATGCTCTGTGTGTTGAATCCAATTGATTACCTGTTTGGGATAGTTAGGATTGAAATATGGAATTTTAATTAATGTTAAAAATTGTTTAGATTCATGCTATTTCTCATAAATTAATCAATGCTTAAATATTACCGGTGATTCATGTTGGTGTTGGAAAATTTTGTTAGTCCTTGTTGTAGGATTTTAATATGGTGGTCAGAAAAGTGATACAGCAATTGCTTCGATTTTGTCTGGCTTCCTTATGCAATTAGGATATGCTTTGTTAGTGTTAGGAGGTTTGGAATCTTCATGGTGTTGGTTGTTTGTATCCTTTTGATCATTAGTGTTTATTGATGCCATGGATTTCTAAATGGTCTGCTACTGCGAATTTTTCTTTTCCCTATTTGTTTTTATTGCATTCCTATGGAGTGTGCTGCCCGTTTTGATAACACAAACACGTTGATGGAGTGAAATGGGGGGACCTGACTACACTACCCCAGGGACGACTGTATGGGCCTTGTTGGGAAAAGGATAATATGCTGAAGGATCAAGTTGTAATCCATGTACCCTTTTTTATGGATTTTATTTTTATTTTTATTTATTTTTTTATTTTTTGTACAGATTCTATAAACTTGCCTAATAGTGATATTGAATATTGGACACCAAACACGCACTTCACAAAGTATCTACTATTTTTTTAGTTTGGGTTTATTTTCTTAGTATAGTCGTGTGGGATTTCTTATCCCCTCAGGCCTATAGGAATCTAAAAGGCCATGTGTGGCAATAAAGCCTCCTTGGTGCCTTTTGTGTCGTAAGTTTACATCTTTATAATTTGGGCTTCAATGGCCCCATCCAAAGGTTTTTTTAAAAAAAAAAAGAAAGAGAAAATAAGGAAAGCAAAAGAGGCCTAAAATATATATATGAGAATAATAATAGTGAAAATAAAAATGTTCAAACAAGCAAAAGGTCGAAAAAAAAGAGAAGGGAAGAAAGAAAAACGTGGAAAGGAGAAATTTTTACACATAAACACATATGGCAAAATTTGACTTCCTTTTTACACAAATAAACACCAAGAGGATCACTTAAATAATAATCATTACAATCAATCAACAAAAATCTTTGATCAAAAGAAAATAAAAGGCCAAAAACAAAGAAGTAAAACATAGATAAAAAAAATGCACAAATTTCAACCCAAAAAAGAGAGAGAGAGAGAGAGAGAAGAACAACGAATCAAAAGGAAAAATGAAAAAAAAAAAAATAATAGTAAAAAAATAAAAAAAAATAAAATCAAATAATGACAACAAAACAAAAAAGAAAAAAAAAGAAGGAAAAACAAAATGTAATACAACATAAAAATTCACCAAAAGAAAAATATAGAAAACAAACATGATAGCAACAAAAGTAAATAGAAACAAAATAAAAATAAAAAAGGACAAAATGTAACCAAAAAATAATAATAAAACAAAACAAAATAGAAATATAAAACAAAAAAGTTATAACATAAATAAAAAGAGATAAAAAAAATAAAATAATAAAAATAGAAAAACAATAATCAGAATAGAATACAAAATGAAAAAAAATAAAATAAAAAATAAAATAATGAATGACAAGAAAAAAAAGAGAAAAGGTGGAAAGACAAGAAAAATAAAATTAAGTGTTCCTTTGGGCAAAATAAAACACCTCAACCCATTTCTAAATTTGTTTTATTTGCTAAGGGAGGAAGTAATTTTTATTTTCGTTGTCTTTTTATAAAAAAAATGAGTCATATAAAAATTTTTAAAAAAATATATAATAATAATAATAATAACAAGAATAAAAAAAATAAAAATAAAACATAAAAAATTTGAAGATAAAAAAAAACACACACACACACAAACAAAATAAAGAAAAACAAAAATAAAATAAAAACAAAACAAAACAAAACAAAACAAAAACAAAAACAAAAACAAAACAAAACATTAACCAAATATAATCTCTTATCGAGTTACGTAGACTTTGATCCCTCCTAAAGGGTATGTAGGCCCTAGATTTTCATCCTAGGTCAAGTCCGCCTTTGTAAATAAAGTATTTTTCTTTTAATTTCTTTCCTTTCCTTTTTATTTCAATTCTTGAATTTTTTTATGTTTTATTTTAATTTCTTTCATTTTTTCTACTTTGAACTTTATTTCCTTTATTTCTTATTCTACATGTGATTTGTTATGGAAAATTAAAATAGAATTAAGGCTGTTTTATTAACTTAGGGTAACCGTTCTCAGTAACGGGTGTAGTGGGGTGCCTAGCACCTTCCCCATTCACAATCGACTCCCGAATCCGAATTTGGTTTGTAGACCATTTTTTTTAAATTAAAAAGGTTTTTTTTAAAGTTTTACTTTTTAAAAAATCAAAATTTTGGTGGCGACTCCTGAACCTACACATATTTCAATTTTCGATTTCGGTTTTCAATTTCATTAAGAAAATCAAATTTTTCTCTGTATTTGATAAAGGCGCCACGTGGTCGCATTTTTGGGTGTGACATGCCTTGATGGTGAATATGGATGGCATGAAGGTTCAAATTTTCTTATAGTTTAAATTGTTGTTGACTCATTATTCACATTTAATCTTAATTATGATTGATTGAAAGCACAATTGTGCATAATCAGCTTAATTAATAGTTAAGGTTATTACACTAACAAGGTCCATAATGAAATTCAATATCAATAGTCAAACTCATTCATGGCATCATATATATATATATATATATATACATGCATGTACAAGCGATTATATACTATTTCATAATAAACATGAATGGAATCAAACCCTAGTTATTATAAACTATGATTATCACTTCTCAAATAGTTATCAACACCTTCCAAGAAGCAACAGAAATCTGAAGCAATCATTACCAACAAGCATACATTGATTAATCCAAAGGATTTTAATCCTATCAACCATGTACACTATAAATCATAAAGTTTCACTTTACCTAAGCTCGTTAGAGTTCTAAAACATTGATTTGAGTTCAATCTTCTAAGCTTTCACAGTGAGTCTTCTAATTTTCTCTATTCTTCTAATTTTTGCACATAGAGAGTCACCCATACAAAAATTATACCTCAAGATGAATTTTCGATATGAAAACATCACAAATAAAGGCGAAATACTTACCTAATGTGTGCTTAAGCTTCTTCACCAGAAATGCTTCAAAAAACCCCAAATCCTTCAACTTAAGGTTCCACAAACCACCCCTAAATCAAAAACTAAATGAACCAAAATGAAGAGGGGAGGGAGTAGATTAATTTTCCCTTCACTCATTGGAGCTAAAAGTCATGTTTTCCTTTTTGGATCTAGCCTTGAATGTAGCCCCTAAGCACCACTTCTCTTTCTATGTCTTTTTCTCTTCTTTCTACTATTGTGGATGCATCTTTTCTGAATTTGGGGGGGGGGGGGGGGGAGGGTGTAACACCATATTTATCTGGCCTATTTCATTTCATTCCAAACTCATTACCTTGGCCAAGCACAACTTCTCAAGAAAATATCATTAAAATAATAGATTATTTTTGCATTATGTCATGGATAAAATTTTCATTTTGTATCCCGTGGACCATATGAATTCATCTATCTCATTCTCCTATTTAATTACACTCATACAACTCAAAACTATCTCAAAATGTGGCCAACAACTTGAGCTCATAGCATATCTACACAAAATAATGGAAGGTTGCCTCGGGTTCATGTGCTAGATTTCTGTCATGAACTTTGAAAAATTATAACTAGTTCTATAAAAATCAAAATCACGTGCACTATACCATTTTGGAAATATAAAGATGTCTAATTTATGATAAAAATAATTCCTGACCAATGCAGTAGCCTTAAGCAACTAGAAATTGATAGAACAGTATATAAACTCAGCTAGCACTATTGGTATTGATGCAAACTTTACAAATTTATATCTCTCTGTTCAGACCTCCAATTAAGATGATCTTAGTGGCTATATAAAGCTTATCATGTCTAGTTTATGCTTGTAAAAGTTTATGAGCATTGGACACCATTTGTCTCTTGAATGACATAGGAGGAGAAATTGACTATATAAGCAGTAACCACATCAGAATAATAGAAATTTAGCAATTTTGAAAATTCATAATTAATTTCAGAAAGCTCCAAATACCTTCATCTTTATCTTCTAAAAAATATATGGATATAATCTATATGCATGCCAAATTTCATGATGAAATTCGTTCATTTGGTCAAATTGTGCCATAGGGTTCCAATTTGGTCCATTTATGCTTCTTAAAGGGTCACAAAAGGTTTAAATTTGCTTCCAAGGCTTTCATGGCCACTTGTGTAACACCATATATTTCTAGCTCATTTTACAACATTTCCATATTTTACATTCATAGATTCCATGAAAGAGTAAGAAAAGAGAATTAAAATAATGCATTTTCTTACATTACGTCGTGTATGAAAATTCCATTCGGTATCACGTGGACCATATGAGCTCATACAACATATTCTCATATTTAATTACATGAATACAAATTATTTGCATCATTAAAAGTGACCTACATTGCATGGAACTCAAAGGGAAGCATGAAATATACACATATATGTTCGGCCAGCTTTTGTCACTTTTCTGTCACAATTTTGAAAAATTATAACTAATTCTAGAAATATTGAAATCATGCATTCTTAGCTATTATGGAAAGATACACATGTCTAATTTATGCTAAAAATATGTCTAGACCATAACATCCAACAAAGAGGATGTTTGACATGCGAAATTGTCTAGAGGTCAGGCTATCCACTGGTGCTCTCACAAAATTCCACAGCAAACTTCAAAAATATCCAATTAATTCCAAAAAATATCCAATCCGTGCAAATGATACCAATCTGAAAAGTTGTGGATGTTAGCTAGAGAAAAAAAATAACTCCAGACCGGTTCAGGCATGTCTAGACCTCAAAATCCAATCAAACAATAACTGAGGTCGGGTGGAGTTCCTAATACTGGATAGATTCTTTGAAAATTCATATCTCCCTATCTAGACATCTAAATGAGATGCTTCTAGTTGGCACAAGTCACAGGGAATGTCTAGTTTTTATGTAAAAAATTGCATGATCATTGGACATCATTTGGGCCTTGTGTGACATATTTCATTTTTGGACCAAGTGAACAGTGCATCAGACCAAAATTAGAAAATTTGCCAACTTTGAAAATTCATCAAATATTCTGTAGACCTTCGAAAATTATGTTCTTTCACTTCCCAAAAATCTCTCAACAAGTTTTGATTACATGCTAAACCTCAGATCAAGAAGAGCTCATTTGGATAAAAAGTGATATAGGATTTTATTATGGTCAATTTTGGCTCCATATGGGATACTAAAATGTCCAAATGGCTTTCCTTAGGGTTGGCACCTTTTGGGCAAGTCTAGAAGCATAAATGAGACTTGTGTGAGAGGCCCAAATGGTCCCAAACTCTATGCCTCTCATTTTGGCTATGCCACTTGCAATTATACACTTACGTCAAGCTTTCAAGAAACAATACTTAGCATTACATACTCAAATTACATTCTAGCATTCACATATCATATCCTCTCATTTATACATCATACATCAAGATATTTATGCATGTTCATAACTTCATAAGACATATACATCCATGAATTACAACATATGCCATTCTTGTAGCCTTAAAGTAACAAAATTTTCACATTTTAATGTCATTCCTTCATCTCTCATGTGGTTGACTCTCATTGCCTTACTCTTTGGGTCCACATAGCATATTAGAACATTGGAGAGGGGGGATGAGGTTCAAAGAATCCCAATGACTCATCTCCCATTTAATCATACATAATGGATGCAAATAAGTCTCATAAATGCATTTATGGTCATATTGACATGTGCAAACATTCAAGAGATATTTTTATCATTTGAGGAAGTCATACATAGCATATAAAGGCTTGCCAAGCAAGTGGATTGGCCTCACCCAATTTCTTGTGGATATTGGACTTGCCTCACCCATTCTTTAAGACATTCTTGGACTTAACCATGCTCTTAGGAGTTCTTCTTATTTTTGGGAGACTCTTTGCTTTGTCTCAACCAATCTTAAGGGTTCTTGGCTCATCCTCATCATAGCTAAGGGTTCTTGGCCTCACCACACTTAAGCAAATCCAAGCACCCATCATAAACATCATATAAAACATAATATGTTATCATAAAACCATGGCATATGAAATCATGCTATCATACTTTTCATGACTTGAAAATACACATACATACATTCTAAGACAAGTTAAACACACATCCATGCATGAGAGAAAGTCGAGAGAGTTACCTTGGAAGCAATTACACACTTTTTCCTTAAGCCTTGAATCCTCTCCCTTGACCACACACACCCAAGAAGGTGGAGATCACTTCTCTTGGCCTAGACACATTATATGGAAGTTAATTATACTCTTGAATCAAATTCTAAGGCCACACAATCACTAGAAAAGTTAAGTGACTCATAAGGCTCTTTTATGGTTCCATAATACACTTAATGAAGCAACCTTTGGGAAGCATCATCTTGGCTCCATTCTCTCCATCTATTTATGAATCTTGACTATGTTTAAATCTCTTGGAGTCATCACACAATCAAATCTAGGAGCCTAGCTAAGTGTTGCTTCTTTAAGTCATATTATGGAACATAAAGGCCATCTCACTATCTATGGTTTCCAAAATTTTTTCAAGGCTTCCTCTCATATTCTCCCATCATACATGATGCAAAACTAGGCTTAGAAGAAATTAAAACACTCTCTAGGTGCATGAACCCTCCTTGGTCAAAACTATGCTTCCATAAGGCACCAATGGAGTTTCCTTACTTCCTTTGATGGGAGAATCATGTAGGAAGCTCTCTTGGTGTCTTAGGAACTCATATGAACATTTAAACCTCATAAAATATGGCTAGGGTTCATGATAGAGTTCAAGGTGTAATCAAAACCCTAACTTCCATAACTTGCATTCTAAAGCTCCCTTTTCAATTCTAGTTGTATATTCTTAATCCTCACACTCCATAACCTTTGGTTCTATCAAAAACACATAAATAAAAACTCTCCTCCTCACTTTCTCTCTCTAGACCTAAGCTTAAATGGTTTGGAAATACAAGATTTTGCAAGTATTTCAAGTAAAGTCTTACCTTAAAACGGAGCTCTCTTTGCGTAGATTATTTTCCACCAATTGATTTCTTGAAAAGAGTTCCCTTTTGGCTTGGGTCAGACCTGAATCTTCAAGTTTTCAAGAAAAGAAAACCACAATTAGAGAGCTCTTAGAGAGAGGAACAATTTTTCTAACTGGCGCGGGATGAAATGGAGCCATTTACTTACTTAAACGGAAGCTTAAACTTCTCCTCTCTTTCCCCTCTTAATGTCACACCATTGCTGCTCATTTTTCTGCAAATGGAAGTTTGGAGAAGGTGATGAGGTGTAATCTTACTTAAGAAGCCTCTTTTATAATTTTTCAAAATGACCATTTTGCCCTTATGCGCTTGTTTGCTCCGTTTAGGCTCATTTTAACTCCTTTTTGAGAACCGACTTTTCCATCATAAAATTTAGATTCCCAATTAAATAAAATGCCTTTGGAATTACTCAAATCAGACCTAAAACCTTAACAAATGAATCAGTTAAAGTTCAAGTCAACTGACATTGAAAAACGTCCACCGGAGGGGTTTTAACTGTCTTAGGGCTTCCTATAGTTTTTAAGGCCTCTGAGAACCCTGGAGAACTCAAAAATTTCATTTAAAAATCCCTCTTATGTGAATTCCAAAATTTTCTCAAAATGACAAAAATGCCCTTATGTTTCGTTAACCTTTTGTAAGAAATTGTTTCTTCATTCTAGCTCCATTTTTTTTTCATCTGAGCCTGAGATTCTCATTTTTAAGAGTCTAGAATGCTTCCCAAATTTTTTGGGGCCTTAACTAAATTATCTTCGGGGACTTGCTTTTGTATCCGGTGAGTTTCGTTTATTTATGGAGAAACTGTACGTTACGTATTTCACATTTTCTTTCATTTTTAGAGAATCAGATGTCACAACTTGAGCATGTGGGAAAGCACCAAAATGGTCTATTAAACATGTCCCAAAGGTCCATAAACCCATATTTTACAAACTCATTCTATCACCCTAAGGTATACACAAGAACATACAAGTTTCATCTTGCCATTCAATGTCAAAAAGTTGCTATATCATTCACATGGCATCAAATCTCATACATACATCAAGTATCCATGTACTTACATATGTTCAAATGGTTATAAAACATATTCATCATAAGGTTACATCATATGACATCAAAATGGTTACAAAATGAACAAAATAGCACACTTTCTTGTCAATCTTTCTCGTTCAAGCTTGGTGGCTCTCATTCCTTGGTTCACTTGATCCACCTAGACATGTTAGGCAATGGGGTGGCTCTCCCTTTCAACCATACATAAAGAATGCAAATTCAAGTCTAAAAATGCATACATGGATATCATAGATTGCATAATCATTCATGGAATATTTCTTGCATTCAAGAAGTCACATAAAACATACATAGGCTTGCTAAGAAAGTGGTTTAGCTTCAGCCATTCTCTTTGGGATTTTGGACTTGCCTCACTTATTTTCTTAAGGGACTTTTGACTAAGCCTTATTCTTTAGAGACTTTTAGCTTTTTCTCACCTATTCTTGGGGGCTTTTGGCTCATCCTCACCCTAACTAAGGGACTTTTGGCTTCACCACACTTAAGCAAACCAAGACATGTTCATAAAACATCATTCAAGTGCATAATAAAGCATCATGGTACCATGGCATATAGATATATGCTAAAACATCTTTCATAACTTAAAACATGCATACATACATTCAAAGACAAGATAAACACCCACTTATGCATGAAAGAAAGAAGAGAGGGCTATCTTGAAGCAAGAGTTCAACACTTTTTCCTTAGATATTCCTCCCCCTTTTTGGCCACACACTTACAATGAGATGGGGCTTGATTCTCTTGGCCTAAACATATTAAATAGGACACAATTATGTCATGGAAGTAAGCTCTAGCATCACCCACTCCTTATGGAAGCTCACTTTATTTTATGGTTGATAATGGTGTCATATAAGACTTAATGAAGCAAGTGCTATAATTCAAGTTCTTGGCTCTATTTTCTCCTTCCATATAGGTCTCTTGACTCCATTTAATCCTTAGATTTATCATACAATTAATTTAAGGAGCTTAACTACATGTTGGTTCTTTAAGTCATAATATGGAACCTATGGTACCATCTCAGTTCCTAGGCTTCCTAAAATTTTTCTAAGGCTTTCTCTCATCCTCTCCCATCATATATGATACAAAACCAAGCTTGAAAGAAATTAAAACACTCCCTTGGTACTCCTTCCATGCTAGGCCGAGGCTATGCTTCCATATGGCACTAATGAAGTTGTTTTGATTTCTTTGATGGGAGAAGCATGTGCGAGGCTCTCTTGATGTCTTAGAAACTCATATGGACTCTTAAACCTTTAATTTATGGCTAGAACTCATCTTACAAACCAAGGTGCAACTAAAACCTTAGCTTTTCTATCTTGTAATTTTATAGTTTTTTCTTTATTTCCTTTGCATATTCTTATTCTCCTCACTCATTTTCCTAAGATTCATCCTTGGTTTGGTTAAAATTTCAACTCCTCTTAGCTGTCCATATATAGGGTGAAATGCTCAAGAAGAGGAACAAGAAGGATCAAGCATGAAAGTAGCAAAATACCTTATTTTCCTAGCCTTTCTTAGATGCTCTTTCCTTTGTTTGGATTCTTCTCCTCAAACTCAAAATTTACCCCCTTGGTATGACCTCAAAATAGCCCCAAATACATTAATAAATTTATAGGAAAGAAGAGAAGAAGGAGGAGAAAGAATTTGCTAAAGAGAAATTAAGAAAATCCATGAATTTCCATACCTTTCACTTGATTTTTCTTCTCCTTTTTCCTTCTCCCTTGTGTGCCTCACTCTCTAGGTCTCTTCTCTAGTTTAGGGCAGAAATGAAGTCAGTTTAGGGAGGAGAAGAATCAGGTGTGACATATATATAGGCGGGGAGACCAAATTGTTCTAAAGAAATTCCATTTACATCTCGTAAACTTGGCATTTTCGTTTCTGGTTTGTTTTATCTCCTTTTTGTGAACTATATTTTCTATTATAAAATTTTTGTTCTCAATCTTATAAAAAGCCTTTGGGACCACTCAATTTGGAGCTGAAACCTTCCCGAACGAAAGGGTCAAAGTTCGGGTCAATTGACATTCTAAATTGTAAACCGGAGGGGTTTTAACTATTATGACACTTTTTATAATTTTTAGGCCCTTTGAGAACCTTGAGAAACTCATTTTTTCCATTTAAAAATTCTTCCTATGAGTTTTCTCAAAAGTGCCTAAAATTACGAAACTACCACTACATCTTCATTGAATTTCATCTGGTCATTCTGGCTCTATTTTCAAGACACCTCTGACCTTGGATCCTCATTATTTGAGGTCTAGATTATCACTCTAATTTTATTGGATCTCAAATCATTCTATCTGAGAGACTTCCTTTTGTATTCAGTAAATTACGTACATTTATGGAGAAACTAGGCATTATATTTCTCACGTTTATAGAGGTATTGGATGTTACAGAGGGGGTTGAAGAAAGGCTAGGTTAAGATATCATTTTAAGTAAGTTGGGTCATGTGTTCTAGGTCTTGGGCATTCTGAAAGAAACATTTCTCTAGAGGAAGAAATAAAATGAAATGAACAACTAGAAAGGAATATAAAAGGGGACTAGATATCAAAATAATGGAGTTTTGCAACACCTTAACTATCTAGCTTTTTTCTGACCAATATGATTCATCAGTGAGTTCTTTTACTTGTGCAAGTAAGATACTAAATCCAAAAATTTAAAACACATTTACTTACCTTTTCAATAATTCCATGTCATTTCAATTTAGCAAATAATGCATTAGAAATCCTATATTACCAATTTATCTTAACAAATAAAAACTAAACATTTACATTACATTATGAGGAAAATCATTTAGAGTTTTCCCTTATAAAATTAGCTATCCAGACCAATTAAATGATCACATTTCAGCTTAGAACTCACAGACATGAAAAATATAGATAATCACAATATCAAATAATACTATTTGGACATACATCATCATCTAATACTAAACATTTTAAAGTGGAGTTACATCACTATTAACATCATACTTGTCCATATAATACATCAACATTACAACAAAATTAGATACATATAATATCCATAATGTTTTGCTGATCCCAACATCACTCTGTTTCTTTTCCTTTGCTAAAAATAGTACTTCCACCTGGCATTGGTTAGTAGGAAGAATAAAGATAGGGATGAGACTTGGGAGAATCTTAGTAGCTATACTCAAATCACCAAATATGCATGAGACAATTAGGCAAGAAAATACAAGTATGCATTGTCATAAAAAAACTAACATAAGTGCTTTACATGTTACAACATACTCTATCATGGCCATGAATCTTAGCTTAGCTTAAGATTTTCTTTGGGCTTAGGAGAACTATTGTGTTCGTTCCCATTGTGTAACACCTTGAAATTAATTAAGATTAATTATGGTGATTAGGGAGTTAACGTGGATTAAATAGAAAAATTAATTAAGAGGGTGGATTTTTACTTTAGGCCATACAGAAAACTTAATTGAGTTTTAGACTAAATGTAGAAACCCAATCTTAGTCATAGAAGGATTTAATTCCACTTCCAAATGGCCTAACAACGATATGGTGCAGGCCTAACCTAAATGGGCCCTTAAGACAGACTAAACCCATAATAAACCCTTCAACTTATGGCCTAATAAATTTCCACTATAACCTAATTGGATTTTTGGGCCTTTAGATCAATATGCTCTCCCCAACCCCAAGAGTTTCTACAGCCCATCTCACCTAGCACTAGCCTACTTGAAATAATGGGCCTATTGGACCAACCCATCTTCACTAAAACCTTAAGAGGCCTTCTCCCCACCTATTTGGCTGCTAAGACACTCATGTTTTGCTAAATAAGGACTCCATTTTCACACTTAAGAATAGGGGTTAGGGTTTTTCTACATTCTTCCCCTATTTCTCACTTTTAGAGGAAGATTTGGATAAGGTAATCTATATAAAACATGTCCCTCATTCTTCTCTTCATTTTGGTCAGATTAGTTTCTAGTTTTGTGCATTTTCATCTCCTTCTCAAATATGAAATTTGGTGTTTGGGTGATTCCTTGCAAGATTTTCTGAGTTTGGAGTTAATAGAACCATAGGATAAGTGTTTGCTTTCATTTTATGGTGTAACCTTGCTCATATTTAATGTTATAAGCTGACTTTGGTGTATGGCTGATTCAATGCATGAAAATCCAAGTTTTAAGGATATTTCACAGTGTGTTCTTAGTAGTTAAGGCCTAGCCCAATCCACTTAACCTCCTAGATGTATGCGTAAGTGTTTCCTCTTCTTTTATGAGGTGTATGTGCTAAATTTCTATCATTTGGATTGACTTTTGGGGCATAGCTTTTACATGTGTAAAATTGGAGATGTTGGGAGTGACCCTTTGTGAGTCCTTGGTGTTGTAACCTTAAATTGGTGTAATTAACTCTTTAAGAAGCTAGGTAAGTAACTTTTAGGTGGCCATTGGTGGTTTAACCCTTTGGGTATATGATTTATTGTTAGAAATGATGATGACTATACTTGTTTTAGGCTTTGTATGCATTTGAATTATAATGGTAGCTAGAGGAAAAGTAATTGGCTTCATTGAGATAACTGGGTTTATTTTTTCTAATTCTAAATATATGCTCATGTTAATTTGATATTTGTTACACATGATTGATTTTGAAACGCTAAATGATTAGTTGACTACTTGAATTGTTATTGTGATTGGACCTTGTGAGCCCATGGTGGAGTTATGGTGCGGTTGCCCCCCGTGCATGTGCTTCAATTGGGCACTGGGTAGTGATCAGACCCTGAATGCATTGAGCCCAGGTTGTACTAATTAGGGAGTTGGTGCTATAACACTATAATTCTAAGACTTAACTCATGCAATTTCCATGCCTTATCTCATGCTAGTTCTATAGGAAGTAACATAATGGCATTGGAAATCATGGACAAAGTTGCATTTCGTCATGGGTAAAATTTTCATTCAGTGCCTTGTGGGTTATATGGACTCATCCATCTCATTTTCACATTTAAATACACAAATAAAACTCATAACAAGCTCAAGAAGTGGCCTATATCTCGAGCAAAGGGAGTAGATACATAAAGTACAATGGTGTGGCCTCGGACTAATTTTCTAGATTCTACACTTGAATTTTAAAAAATCATAACTAATTATAGAAAAATAGAAATCAAGCACACTATATCATTCTAAAAAGCCAAAGATGTCTACTTTATTTTAAAAATAAATTCAGACCACAAAAGGGGTTACTAGCTACCAGAAATTGATAGAATAGTAACAGAGATTGACTATCATTATTGGTACTAATCTCCAATTTCAAAAATTCATATCTCCCTGTTCAGAGGTCCAATTAGGGTGATCTTAGTGGCCATAGAAAGCTCATCATGTCAAGTTTATGACTGTAAAATTTCATAAGTATTGGAAATCATTTGGCTCACAAATGACACAACCTAAAGTTCTAACTATATGAATAGTGTCTACATCAGTTCAGTAGAAAAATACCAATTTTGGAAATTGATAATTAATTCCACAGAACTCCAATTAATATGGTATTTGGCTTTCCAAAAAGATATAGATAAGATCTATATGTGTGCCAAATTTTATGAGCAAATTCGTTCATTTGGTCAGATCTTGACCTTGGGTTGTGAAATGGTCATTTTTAAGTCTTACAAAGGGTCCAAAGGGACCATTTTGAGCTCCAAGGCAACCATGACCACTTGAGTACGTAGGGAATGCACCAAAATGACATCCTAAACTTTTCTCAAAGGTGCACAACTTAGATTTCTCAAACTCACTCATTCACCCCATGATATGCACAAGAATGCATATGTCTAGTCTTGCCATTTCATACCCAAATTATACTATATCATACATATGGCATTAATTCTCATTCATACATTACATATATGAGTATTTACACATGTTCAAATAATTGAATAATAATTTCATCATAGTTTTATATCATATGCCATGTGTATGGCTACAAAAGAGACAAAACTAGGCATTTTCATACACTTGGTTGTCAATCTTCTTCTTCTTGGCTTGGTGGCTTCCATTATCTTGCTTAATTGATTCACCTAGCATGTTAAGATATTGGAGATGAGGAAATGAGATTCAAAGAATCCCAATAGTTCATTTCCCTTTCAATCACACATAAAGTATGCAATATAAGTCTTGAAAATATGAGAGGCTTGTCGCGCAACCCTCAAAATAAAACTAGGTTAAACTAAATATGTAGCTAGTGGTACAACCTAGGTCATCTCCCTTGGAAATGAAGTTCAATGTTCAATTGGGTTTTTTAAATGTTAAAGGATCTTAAAACTATCTAATTTGGGGGTTTTTGATTAAATTAAACTAAATAAAATAAAATTGAATTAAAATGACTAATTACCTAATTGGATGAATTAATAGGTGAATTATGGACTTGTGACTAGCTTTGGATTCGTCCCTTAGTATCCACTATTCTTATCCTAATCCAATTGTGATTAATTATGGCTTAAGAATCTCTAATTGTGTTCATAACAAGTTATCTTGGGTTACCACTCAAGATTCAAGAGATTAATGAAGTAATGTTGCATTAAGACCTCAATTCCGCATTAAATTGTTAATTCTTGTCTTTAAGATCAATGAACACCTAATTTGATTGATTAACTGATTAATTAGCCTCTGAATCATCATCCAAAGATATTTAATGAACCAACTAAATATCAAGGAGTCCTCAAATCAAACAATCAAGCACATAATTTTACTCATACATTTCATCGAACACCTTCATGGCACACATAGGAAATTAGAGAATAATGAAAAATTAGTGTCTAATCCAGTCAATTAATCAACAAAAAGATTTTTTAATTAGTGTCTAACCAACCACTAATCACAATTATACAAATTCCTAATCCAATACAACTTAACCAAGCTTATACAAAAAAAGAAAAAGAAAAGGTGTAAGAAATTAAGAAAATCTTAGCCAAAATTCTGTTTGTAATTTTATGGATTCAAGCTTTTTTAAGGTTGTCTTCCAAGCTAATCACTAGGGATGGAGATTAGAGCTTCATTGGAGGTGGAATGGAGTGGGAATGGAGGATGAGAGAATGGGAAATGGCGTGGAGTGGCTTCTGGACGAAGTGGAATAATATGACGATGGATGGAGTGTGTATTACGTGTTTCTTGAATGCCTCTGCCCGAATCCCTCATGTCTCACGTGCTTTGTTTTATCACTTTCACGTGCTTCCTCTTTTATTTCAATTCCCTACAGCTCCTTTCTCTTTTATTATATATGAATGTGGACCCCACTTGTCATGCTGAAGTGCTTCTTTTATTCTTTTTCCACGTCTTGCCTTCATGCTTCTTCAAGTGTTCCTTCAGCGTGTTTTATTCCGCTGCTGTCCAGCCGTCGCTCCAGCGTCTTTCTTCTTGATGTTCTCCATACCCGTGGCTTTCTTCGTTCATTTGTTCACATTCAGCTCGTTTACCATGTCAGACCCAAGAGTGCTCTGTTCTCTTCTTTCTCATTCATTTTTACATGTTTGCAGCCCCACGTCAGCTCCTCGCTTCTTCTCTTCATTCTTCACGTGGCCATGGCTTCTTCGTGCAGATCGAGTGTGTGTTTAAGTTGGAGTCCTCCCCAGCCCGTAGATCCTTTTCCTCTCTAGCCTTCATGCGTGATTGTGTATGCGCCAGAACCAAGCTCACTTCACGTGGTTCTCTTTTTCTGTTCAGCCACGTACTCCTCACATGAAGTGCCTTACTTTCACATACTTCACTTCTGCTCGTGTTTGTGAGCTACATGCCTCGTGTTTCCACGTTAAAGTTTCTTCTTTCTCTCCTTTCTCTGCTTCTTGCTTTCACACATACACTCTGCTTCTTCTTCTCCATGTTATTTCTCAAGTTGCTGTCCAGCCTTCTTTCCATTCCACGTCAAAACCTTGCTTCTGAACCTCTGTTCCACCACGTGCTGCTTCCTTCATTGAGTTCCCAGCCCGTAGCTCTTCTCTCGTTGCTTCTCTTTTGTTCTGCTCAGCTTCTTCACGTGCTTTTCTCCACGTTGGCTGCTGTAGCTTATCCATGCAGCTCAACTCCTCATGTAGCTCCTCTTTTCGTGTTTTTGATGTCTTTTTCTTTCATTAATTTGCTCGAAAAACTCCTTCAGCTACTGGTCTCGTGCAGCCCGTGGTTACTTTGTCATTCACTCAACACGTGGCTTTTGAATCTTCCATCTTTCCAGCCCATACTCCTCCTCTCAAGCTTTTCCTTTCATGCACGTTTCTGCTGGACGTTGCTGCGTTTTATTCGTGCTCTGTGTGTGTGTTTTTCTGCTCACCAACCCGTTGCTTCCTTGCACGTTCCAGCCCTTCGTTCTGCCTGAGTTTCTCACGTAGCTTCAATCACTTGGATACTCTGTTTTGTTCATGTTGCTTCTTTAATCATTCCTTTCCATTTGCTCGATTGTGTGCATTTGGCAGCCCCCCTTCTCACGTGTTCCTTCATGCATCTTCTTCTTCATTTGCTTCCCACGTGACTGCTCCTTACCAATCTCCACACCATTCCACGTTACTCCTTCTTTACACTTTTCCCTTCATGCAGCACTGTTCACCTGATTCTCTTCATGCTACATACGTGTTTTTTTTTTCCTTTCCTCTTAATTTAGCTTCCAAGACTTGTGGCTTCATACTCCTTTCCATGTGGTTCATTACTCGTGTGGAGTGTGCGAAAATCGTGGAACAGCTGCAACAATGCCAACACGTTGAACAAAGAACCAATGCATGCCACCTCTTCTCCAAACCAACCTCCTATTCAAGCTCTAATTGCCAATTGAAAAATCTACACACAAAAATAAGAAATTTTAAGTAGGAACAATTCACAAAATTAATTAAAAGAAAATTATGCAATAAAATTCAAGAATTTTGTAAATAAATTTCTTGAGTGTAGAAATGACTATTAAAATGAAATCTTATATAATTGAACCCTTAAAGCCATATTTGGACACTAAAATGCTTAAGATAAGGAGAATAATATATATATATATATATCATACTTATCAAAATGCATGCATGGATATATTGAAATTTATGAGCATTCAAGAAACATCCTTGGCATTTGAACAAGTCATATATAGCATACATAAGCTTGCCAAGTGAGTGAATTAGCCTTATCTATTCCCTTATGGATTTTGGACTTGCCTCACCCATTTTCTCTATGAGATTTTGACTCAACCTCACTCTTGAGAGTCAACCTCATTCTTGGAAGACTCTTTACTTTGTGTCAACCAGGTTTAAGAGATAATTTCTCTTGGCCTAGACACATCATATGAAAGCCAGTTATACTCTTCAATCACATTTTAAAGCCATCCATTCACTAGAAAAGTTAGGTGGTTCATATAACTCTTTTATGGTTCCATAATGCACTTAATGAAGTAACCTTAAGAAAATATCATCTTGGCTCTATTCTCTCAATCTACTTATGATTCTTGACTCCATTTAAATATCTTGGAGTCATCACACAATCAAATTAAGGAACCTAGCTAGGTGTTGCTTCTTTAAACCATATTATGGTACCTATGATACCATCTCACTATCCATGGTTTCTAAAATTTTTTCAAGGCTTCCTCTCATCTTCACTCATCATATATGACTCAAAAATGGGTTTGGAAAAATTTAAAACTACCTATAGGTGCCTTGAACCCTTTTGGTTGAGGCATATACTCTTCTTGGCACCATTGGAGTTTCTTTGCTTCCTTTGATGGGAGAAGTATGAAGGAAGCTCGCTTGGCATCTTAGGAGCCTATATGAACTCTTAAACATCATAAAATATGGTTAGGATTCATGGTAGAGTTCAAGGTGTAACCAAAACCCTAACCTTCATATCTTGAAATCTAATGGTCTTTTGTTAATTTTCTTTGCATATTCTCATTCTCCACACCCAACTTCCTAGGATTCACCCTTGGTTTTGCCTAAAATTCAAGCCCTCTTGGATCTCCCTAGGCTAGCCGAATTTGCAAGAAGGAGGAACAAGGAGGAGCCACCATGGAGATGAGATTTTACCTTATTTTTCCTTGGTGTCTTGGATGATTCTTCCCTTGCTTGGCTTCTCCTCTCCAAAGACGAAATTTTCCTCCTTGGTCTGACCTTAAAACAGTCCAAATACATCAAAAATTTCATGGGAAAGAAGGAAAAATGGAAGAGGGTGAATTTACTAAGAAGAAACCAAGAAATCCATACCTTTTTCTTGCCTTTTCTTCTCCTCCTTGGTGAGCCTAAGAGAGCTGGTCTACCTCTCTATTTTCGGGTAAAAGCAAGTTGGTGAAATGAGGAGGAGATGTGGCATGAAGTTTATAGAGAGTTCAAGAAGCTACTTTTTCACAAAATTCTAATTTTGTCCTTTCGTCATGGCATTTTCGTTTTAGCTTCATTTTAGCTCCTTTTTGAGAACCATCTTTTCCATTATGAAATTAGGCTCCAATTTTAGTAAAATGCCTTTGGAATCACTTAAATCAGAGCTAAAACCTTCCTAAATGAATCTATTAAAGTTTAGGTCAACTGACATCGAAAAACGTTCACTAGAAGGGATTTAATTGTCCCATGATTTTCAAGGCTTTTGAGGACCCTGGAAGACTCAAAACTTTTATTTAAAAAGCCCTCCTACGAGAATTCCAAAATTTGCTCAAAATTATGAAAATGCCATTACGTTTCGTCAACCTTTTGTTCAAATTCGTTTCTTCATTCTAGCTCCATTTTTCTTTCTGTCAGAGCCTGGGATTCTCATTTTTAGGAGTCTAAAATTCTACTTAAATTTTTTAGAACCTTAGCTAATTCATTTAAGGGGACTTGCTTTTGTGTTTAGTGGATTTCGTGTGTTTATAGAGAAACCGTATGTTACGTTTTTCATATTTTCTCTCATTTTCAAGGAACCGAATATTATAGGTGCCGTGGACAGACCACTTTTGGTGTTATTGGTTATTAACATGTTGTGTGTGATTGTTGGTATGGGATAGTAGTCATTGGTAGCTCAACTAATTCATTTGCAAATTACATTAATGATTCTGGTATTGATGATATGAAATTGTATTGTATTGATTAATTTATACATATATATGGAGTTTGTCTCTTGTTATTGAGATTGTATATCTCACCCTAGTTGTGGGCTAACATTTTCAGGAACCGGAAGGAGAAACTAATGGAAGCTTATTGTATGATTTGGTAGCACATAGGTTTGGAAACCTTGTCAGATTGTATTGTGTAATTAGATTACTAGTTTTATGTAATTGCTGCATTGCATCATATATTGCCAAGCATAGGGACTATAATCATGTGGAACATTAGATGTCAATTTAAACTAGTGATGTATGAAACTTCTAATGAGATTTATGTTTGAATGGAGATGTGAGTAGTTTATGAACTCTTTGCTATCATTGATCTATGAACTCATTGGTTTATGGTGGCTAGAAGGTTAAAGATCCACATTTGAGTTTTGAATGAGTAATGATCGATGTGTTGGGTAGATTAGGTAAAGGAATGACACAAAATCTTCACAAATTAAGTTAAAGTGGCCTAGAGTGTTGCTAAAGAGAGAATTGGAGAGTATGGGGCGAACCCTTGAGAGTTATAGGAATAGAAGGTAATTGGTCGTGGCCAAAAGCGACGAAGTTACCTAGGGAGGGAAACAGAGAGGAATTAGCCACAGTGAAAAGTGAAGTTAGCTGCGGCGAAATGCGAGAGGTGAATCTAGTTGTGTTCCAGAGGGTAATTCACCGCAATGTAAGGGACATTTGGTCACAGCAAATTTTGTGAAAATGTGTCAGGTGATCCCAAGAGTAATTGGCCACAGCACAAAGAGTATTCAGTCGCGGCGAAGGTACTCATTTCCTCATAATAACCTAGAAGCCTTAGTTTTCTTTATAGAAATATTAAGGAATGATTTAGGAACACTTGTAAAAGGTTCTTATGAGTTAGAATAAATGGTTATGAGTAACTAATTAATGACTCTAATAACATTACGGTTTAAATTGCCCGCTTTTTTCTAATGTAAGTAATCTAAATGACTTCAAATCTTGATTTATGATTATTAATCGCATCTTCAACCCTAATTCCCATGATTAGAAGTTAGGGTTGTTACACATTGCCCCTCTCTATCTTATAGCCTCAGCCCATTAAACATAACATGCAAAACACGATATATTACTGATGCAATGCAATATAACATATACTATGATAAAAAAACCAATATAATACAATGCATATCAATCTCAAACAAGTCTGCATGCAATTAGATAAGGAAAAGTAAGCTACCTTGAATAGGTGAAAGGAAACTAATAAAGCCTCTAACCTTTCTGCTCTTTTTCTTGCTCTATTTCCTTTTCTTTTTCAGCTCTACACCTACAATGGAATAGAGCCTCATTAGCTTGTCTTAAAAAGTATCATATGAACATAATATTAACATTTAAAGCTTACAACAACTTTTCTTAAGCTTCTTTGACTTTTAACTATGCTTTAGGCCACTAAAAATATACTTAGGATTGTCTTTTGTACACTTCAAAGATGTAAGCCTATTAGGTGACAATTACATGATCTAAAATACTCAAATTTTACCAAATTCGAGGGCCTAACCATATGAAATTCTTCTTGGCTTTTGACTGCCCATAATTAGTCCTTTACTTAGGCTTTAGGTTAGGGATTTCACTAAGCATGGATCCTAGGCAAACTTATGCTTCTAGAATTTATAATTCAAGCTACAAATTCCATATTTATTATTCATATGGTCATTGGCACTATTCATTTGGTATTCTTTATTTTTGACATATTAGAACCCATTATGAAACCCTAAGCCTCAAGGGGAAATTTCTAAAATTCAGCTACTAAACTTCAAATTCTCATCATATATAATCTAAATGAACTCATTAGGATTCATTAGACCCATCATAAACTTGCTTAGACAAACATATCATCATTTGATCTCAAAATGCCCTTTCTTGAACCCTACAAAATTAACTTTCAAAATATAACTTCTAAATTCAATCTAATGCTTTCATTATTGTTCTTATATTATTTTAAGATTATCCATATTACTAGAATCATTTGAACAATTTCCTAGAGCCCTTAAATTTATCATGGCCGAATATGAACCATATGAACTCTAACTTAGAGATTTTAAAGATTCATTCAATTCTAGACTTATATTCTTATTCTTTGCATCATAAAATATCTAAATACACTAATTAGGAATTGAAAATAACATGGTTTCCCATTCATCTATGCCTTAGCCAAACACACACACATTATGGTGTATCTTGTATTCTTTCATGATTTTAAGGAAAGCATTGGTAGATATGAATTCCTTGCATGCCAAAACCCTTCAATTCATCAAGAGGACTTAAAGAAAAACTCTCCTCCTCACTTTCTTTCTCATGGTCGAACCATTAAGGCCCAGAAACACCAAGATTTTGCAAGTGTTTCAACTAGAAACTTACCTCAATGTGGAGTATTCTTTGTATAAATTGACTTCCACTGAATATTTTCTTGAAAAGAGCTTCTATTTGCCTTGGGTCAGATCTGAACTTTAAGTTTTCACAGAAAGAAAACTACCATTAGAAAGCTCTCAGGGAGTATAACAACTTTTTTAAGTGGCGTAAGGTGAAACAATGCCATTTACTTACCTAAACGGAAGCTTAAAATCCTCCTCTCCCCTCCCTCAAGTGTGACATCGTTAAAGGTCTCAAATTTTGAAAATGGAAGCTTGGGAAAGATGGTGGGATGCAGCTTTCATAAGGAGCCTCCTTTATAAAATTTTTAAAATGACCATTTTGTCCCTGGTTGCTCATTTGCTTTGTTCATGCTCATTTTTCAGACTTTTTAGGATCTGACTGCTCTTACACAATTTTGGGTGCTTTTTTACATAAAAATATTACTTTTAGGATTTAGAAGGTTTAAAATAATGAAAAATGGTTTTGCTTAAAGTCTCAGCACTGTCTGACTATTTTAACATACTGGAAGGGTTTTTATAGATTCTAACTATCCCTATGGTTTTCAAAAGCTTTGAAAACTTTGGTGAACTTAATTTTGGCATTTAAAATTTTTTTTCTTGAGTTTCTAAAATTTTGTTCAAAATTACGATTATGCCACTAATAATAGTTTTACTCTGCTTAGCAACTTTAACTTCATTTTCTTTTTGTAAGTGATTTCATAAACCCACTTTTTGATATGCTAATTAATATTTTACTCTTATTTGACCTTAATTCAATTTAATTTAAGGTCTTCTTTTATTAACATACTAGTCCAGTTTAGTTAAAAAGCCGGATGTTACAGTTTCACTTGCACATACTACTTTTATTCATGATTTATATAAAGTACCACCTTTAATTATAAAGAAAAGTGCCTACTAGCCATGGGCAAATTAAAATAAAAGAACAACATGATCAAAATAGTTTATTTAAAGTAATGATATCTGAGACATTTTCAAACTCTCAATTATCTAGTCCTTCTTCAGAATCATTGATCGAGATCCAAATATTAACTCTTTGTGCCTTTTTATCATTATTAGCAACCATTGAGATACTTAGCTACTTCATCACATTTGAAGTAGCCAGGAATGTTCCTTTGATGTGAGAAATTTTCTATTTCTCTTGCCTCTTACTTCCTTTCAGACTTGCTTACTTCTTTATTTGATTTGCTAGTGTGGGTTCATACCCTAGCTCATGAAGATTAAGGTTCTTTAGTAGATTAATAGGGTATTTAACTTCTTGTAATTGCGCACCCAATCTTTTTTCATACTTAAAACCACTCTTTTCCAAAATTTTGGCCATGACCTAGTTGACATGTTTATTGATACCTTTAGATTTATCCTTTTTGAGACTCTAAAATGGCATATTTATAGCTTGCTTAATACCTTCAATATATAGGATCAAGCTAGGATTGCTCAACATTATCTCTTTTGTACCACCATAATTCTATAACTCATCTCATATCATATGTAGGCTTGTTCCCATGAAGCACATGAATTTCTCAAGGAAAAGCCATAGAAAAATACAAATAAATTATGTTACATCACAGATAAATTTTTCATTTGGTGTTTCGTGGGCCATATGGACTCATACATTTCATTCTCACATATAAATACACAATTACGACTTATAACCATCCCAGGAAGTGGCCTAGAACTCGTGCAAGGGGATGGAATGCATGAAATGCAATGGTGCAGCCTCAGGTAGGATTTTTAGATTTTGTGCATGAATTTTGAAAAATCATAATTAATTCTAGAAAAATCAAAATCATGCACACTATACCATTCTGGAAAGCTCTAAATGTCTAATATATGGTAAAAATAATTTTAGGTCATGAAACATCAAGTGGAATATCTTTGACATTTAAAAAGCACCCAAGGTCTTAGTGTCTAGGTTACTATCACAAGTTACTATCATAAACTTTGAAAATTCATAACTAATTCTAGAAAACCCAAATCATAAAAATTTGGACATTATGAGAGCTTAAAGGTGTTAGCTCTAATATAAAAATATCTCCAAACCATGCCAAGTTCATTTGGGTCTGAATTATGATAGAACAGTACAGGAGGTTGAGTGGTGTTACTAGTGCTGACACTAATCTTCAAAAATTCATAACTCTCTACTTAGACCTCTAAATGTAGTGATCTTGGTGGCAAAAGAAAGCTTATGACCTCTCATTTATTTCTATAAAATTTACAAGCATTGGACACCATTTGTGCTTCAAATGACATAGAACACAAAATTGACCATATGAACAGTACATGCACTAGAACAACAGAAAAATCCCAACTTTAAAAATTCATAATTAATTCTATAGAGCTCCTATTTTTCTGAACTTTAGCTTTCCAAGAATCTCTTAATGAGTTCTACATTTCTACAAAATTTCATGGAAAGATTCATCCATTTGGTTAGTTTGTGCTATAGGGTTTTGATTTGGTCACTTTTATGATTTTTACTAGCATCAAAGTGCCCAATTTTGCTCCTAAAGCTTATGTGGCCACTTGAGTACGTGGGAATGCACCAAAATGACATCCTAAACATGCCTTAAAGGTGCACAAACTTAGATTTCTCAAACTCACTCATCCAGCTCATGATATACACAAGAATGCATATGCTAGTCATGCCATTCCATACCCAAATTATGCTATATCATGCATATGGCATTAATTCTCATTCATACATCATATATATTAGTATTTACACATGTTCAAATTATTACATTACAATTTCATCATGGGATTACATCATATGCCATGTGTATGGCTACAAAGGGGATAAAACTAGGCATTTTCATACACTTTGATGTCAATCTCCTTCTTTTAGGCTTGGTGGCTTCCATTACCTTGCTCAATTGCTCCACCTAGCATGTTAAGACATTGGAGACGAGGGAATGAGATTTAAAGAATCCCAATAGCTCATCTCCCTTTCAATCACACATAAAGTATGCAATACAAGCCTTGAAAATGTATGCATGGGCATTCAAGAAACATCCTTGGCCTTCGTACAAGTCATACATAGCATATATAGGCTTGCCAAGTGAGTGAACTAGCCTCACCCATTCACTTATAGATTTTGGACTTGTCTTACCTATTTTCTCTAAGAGGTTTTGACTTAACCTCACTCTTGGGAGTTAACCTCATTCTTAGGAGACTCTTTACTTTGTCTTAACAAAGTTTAGTGGTTCATGGCTTATCCTCAGCATGGCTAGAGGGTTCTTAGCTTCTCCACACTTAAGCAAACCAAGGCAAGCACATAAAACATTATTTGAATGTATAAAACATCATCATGCTACCATGGCATGTGAAATCATGCTAAAATACTTTTCATGGCTTAAAACACACACACACACATCCAAGGACAATGTAAGCACACATTCATGCATGAGAGAAGGTAGAGAAAGCTACCTTTGCCACACAAGCATACTTTTTCCTTGAGCCTTGAGTCATCTCCTTCTACCTCACACACACAAGGAGGTGGAGATTATTTCTTTTCGCCTAGACACATCATATGGAAGCTAATTATACTCTTGAATCAAATTCTAAGGCCATACATTCACTAAAGAAGCTAGGTAGCTAACATGGCTCTTTTATGGTTCCATAATGCATTCAATGAAGAAACCTTAAGAAAAAATCATCTTGGCTCCATTCTTTCCATCTATTTATGATTCTTGACTCCATTTAAACCTCTTGGAGTCATCACACAATCAAATCAAGGAGCCTAACTAGGTGTTGCTTCTTTAAGTCATAATATGGGACCTATGATGCCATCTCACTTTCTATGGCTTCTAAAATTTTTCCAAGACTTCCTCTCATCCTCTTCCATCATATATGACTCAAAAATAAGCTTGGAGAAAATTAAAACTATCCCTTGGTGCTTCATCTAGCCTAGGCTGAATTATGCACTATATAAACACCAGGTGAGTTTGCTTCATTTTCTTGATGGAAGATGCTTATAAGGAGCCTTCTAGGGACCTCAAGAGCTCACCCAAACATTCATTTAGGCATAGGAACAATTACATCAAATCAAATTTTCAAGGGAGCCCATGAAACCCAAGGTTTGCTATCTTGAAAATCAATAGCTTTTGTGTCAATTTCTTTGTATATTCTTACTCTCCTCCATTAAATTCCTAGACTTCACCCTTGGTTTTACCCAAAATTCAAGCCCTCTTATAGCTACATACATGGAGCATAATAGGGAGAAGAAGGGAGAAGGAGTAGCTACCATGGGATGAAGATTTTACCTTGTTTCCTTGGCTTTTCTTGCTTGTTTCTCACTTTCCTTGGCCTTCTCTCTTCAAATCCGAATTTTCCGCTTTGTTCTACCCTCAAAGCAAATTCATGAACTTCAATAAAACCATAGAAGAGAAGGGGAATTGGAGAAGAAGGAGTTTGCTAAAGAGAAAGCATGAAAAACCAAGAAAATCTATACCTTTCTATCTTGTTTTTCTCCTTCCTTTCTCCTCCTCTTGGTGTGCCTCACCCTTAGGGTTTCTCTCTGGTTTAGGGTAGAAACATATGTGGCTAAATGAAGGAGGAGATGGGGCGCCTCATATATATAGGTAGGTTTAAGAACCATTTTTCAAAAATTCTAATTTTGCCCCTCGTTCTTGGTATTTTTGTTTCTAACTCGTTTTAGCTCCTTTTTGAGAACCGTCTTTTCCATTATGAAATTTAGGTTCCCAATTTAATAAAATACCTTTGGAATCACTCAAATCAAAGCTAAAACCTTCCTGAAGGAATCTGTTAAATTTCAAGCTCACAGCTATTTGAAAATGTCCACTGGAGGGGCTTTAGCTATCCCGGGGCTTCCCATGGTTTTCAGGGCCCCTAAAAATCCCAATGAACTCAAAATTTTCATTTAAAAAGCCTTCCAGTGAAGATTCTAAAATTTTCTCAAAATGATGAAAATGCCCTTATGTTTCGTCAACCTTTCGTTCAAATTTATTTTTTCATTCTAACTTCATTTTTCTTTCCATTTGAGCTTGGAATTCTCATTATTAGGAGTCTAGAATGCTATATAAATTTTTTAGGACCTTAACTTAGTCATTTCGAGAGACTTCCTTTTGTATCTGTTGAATGTTGTATGTTTACGGAGAAACCGTATGTTATGTTTTTCATGTTTTCAGAGAACCAGATATTACATCTTCCTCTCCTTTGACAATGATAATTCTTCCATTATTAACGAATTTGATTGTCTGATGTAAAGTGGAAGGCATGACCCTAGTAGAATAAATCCATAGTCTCCCCAATAATATGGTATAAGATGGATTAACATCCATTACCTAAAAATCCACCAAAAAGAAGTTTGGACCAATCTCCAAAGGTAGGCAAATGGTACTTACCACTACCCTCTTGGAACCATTAAATGCCCTATAAAGGCTTCCTAGCCTTAAAATTTATCATAAAGGCTTATCTAATGCAATTACATGGGAATAGCACTTTGGTAATGGGAAATTTGCGCAATTGAATGTCCAATTATGTCATTCTTTGCTTTAGGGACCATGTGAGTTTACCCATTTCATTTTCCATCCACATCATATCCATTCATATAAAAAACATCACAATTCATATC